>CAEFZX010014908.1:0-257587 GCA_903066825.1 Alfaro cultratus
TCTCCAGAGCCTTAATGACCTAATTATTCTATTCAGGTGTGGTGCAGCAGAGGCACATCTAAAAGTTGCAGGGCAGTGGCCCTCCAGGACTGGAGTTTGACACCTGTGCTCCAGTGAATTGCACACCCTTGCTCCCAATATACATACACTATTCAGAACAGGAATGCATCAAAATCAACAAGGTATGAAGATTAAATCTTCATACTTTGAAGATTTGATCATATTTGCTGGTTTGCAAAACATGCAATATGCATTTTTTTTATATAGAATTAACAGTCTGACAGCAGCCTTAACAACTGTGAGTGCATTCAAGAAAATGTCATTCAGATGACCTGTTCATGTGTTCATTGACTAAGTTTTGGAAAGTCCTCAAAATTCTAAGCTTTACTTATGTCAACCAGCTGTAGCATTTCTGCAAATGGCAAAAAAGTCAGTAAAATATACTATATACGTACTATACTGCCATGAAATATACAGTGAAAATCTTAAAAAAAGTTTGTATAACCAGCACACTAACTCATAGTAGATTGCCCTTTCACAGCTTGGTATTTTTGGTTGGTCTTAGGAGTGGAGAACGCTTCATTTTAGCCTTGAAATGGGGAAATAGTGCATAAACCACAGAATCAAACTTTGACATGAGTGTGCTCTGAGTGTTACCCTGCAGTTCTATATACTCAGTCTACAAGTGTGCAGGTGTTCTTTTGTCAAAAGTGAATTAATAACATGATAGTTGTCTGTTATTATTTTTGTACTTTATAAACAGTAAAGCTCGGTGTGAGGTCGTTGCACTTTATGCTCAATCTGTCTCCATAGTCTACACTTAATAAAACAGTGGGGCTGACTATGTTTAACATTTCTTGGTAAAAACGAAAGTGCAGCAAAGTTTCCTTGCTGCACCTGAGAGTTCATTAAGAGCAGCTAGAGTAGACTTCTTACTCGTGTTACGAGCCATGGGCGACTGCTGGCATCCAGTATGTGATGTAGTGATTGTCATGAGCAACATGTCAGTTATGATATAATTATGTTGTGGGCCAGCCACGAGCTTGATTTCAAGATGAAATGAGTAAAGATGTACTTACCATGTATGGATATGAAACTGGATACAAAATTATGATTTTATATCATTATATTACATTATATCTAAAGGAGCACCAAACAAATTTGGTGTTTCTAAGCAGGGATAATTTATGGCTTAGTACTTCATCAAATAAGCCAAAGGAAAAATAGTAGTATAAATAAATAAAGAGACTTCAACGTATAAAACTCAATGTTGGAAGACCAGGGCTGGTTGCATGTGATATTCTTGTTCAAGGGCTTTGCTATAAAGACAGCCACATCAGCTTTGAGGCACTTCAGAAAACCATTTTCACTCATCAGTCGGAACTGCCCTGCACTGCAACCAAAAGTGTTTTATACTGAATCAACAGGATACCTTAAACCAGCTCTGGATACAAACACCACCAGGTTCTCTGGGCATAATGTTTCTCACAAATGGCACAAAAGATCAAATGTTTCCAGTTGAAAGCATTTTTTTTCCCCCCAGACTGCAGATCACAAGAGAAAATTACATTGGCACATTCAGTCGTTATTATTATATATATATATATTTTTTTTTTTGGTTAAATGTACATCTAAAATATACAGAAAAACAGAAACATTCCTGACATTCTGCCCCATTCCTCAATAATGACAACATGACACTGTGACAGGCTGCTGTCATACAGCATCTCAGCATTGACTGTAGCATGTGCGGTTGCAGTGTGTGTCCTTCTCTTTTTGTCCAGTTGAGAGTGATTGATTTTGAAGTGCAGAATGTTGACAGTGTTCAGCTATCCCAGGAGGTATGAGACCATGGGCCCGAAACAGAGAAGCAGTCATCACTTTCTTTTTCTCTCTCCTGCATCTGCCCTTTATTTCAACACATCTCTCAAACCCATTCCTTGTCCACTTTTTTTCCTCTCCCTGCTATTTTTACCCTGCTCTGATGGCTTTATTGATAGGTAATACCGATATTTATGGCTGGATAAAATGAGCTGCCATCTTAGAAGTGCAGGGTGGGAGATCCCTTATGTGGGTCAAAAAGAGACAGACATGCTTGTTGATTTTCTTTGAATTCACAGCTGCTGGAGCTAATACCGCAGAGAGGCAGCCCCCTGTCAAACTTGCATGCATAGGAAGAAAGAAAAACAAAGAAGATGTGAAACAAAATAGTTTCAAATGCAATACTTCTTAGACATAAATATAGGTTTATGTATGTTCTGGATATTCTACCAATATACATGTATTTATCACACATATCACATGTTCATTCTTGAAGAAAGAGTTAACATTTTAATCCTTTCTTCAAGAATTAAGAAAAGATTAATCTAAAATTCTACACCTTTAGAGATGAATCATGCGTTTGTTCAACCTAAAAACAACAACAAAGATAAAAATACTAAATTAATTTTGTGCAAACAGAATGTTTCAGCAAAGTTTCTACAAATTCTGACCTCTTGATATCATTTATGTTGTTCATATAAACATCAGATTTGGACATTGTGGATTTAATCTTGTTGCATCTTCAAGACCTGGTGGTTGTTAAGAAGACAGTCAGTAACAAACCGAGCCAGTGATCCTCTCTGCTCCTCCATTAGTGATGTCATGTTACCCACTCCTGGGGCCCCAGCTTTGTTTTCCCATCATGCCCCCGTTGCCTGCTGGTTGGTTTTTAAAGAAGCAGTATTCTTCTTCAGCCTTTCAATTATACCATGCCCTGTAGCAGCATCCTGCACCCTCCACGCACACCAAGACAGGAGCTAAGCGAGTGGGAGGAATTGATTTGAATTTGGTGTCTAATGGGTGTTTTGGTGTTCCTGTGGTGTTTTTTTGTGTGCATGTGTTTGTACTGTGACTGGCTGATTTCAACTCCCTATAACTAGAGATATTCTTCAATAAATATTGTTTGGAGAAGTGCACTAATACAGAGGAAGTGGGGAAAATGTAGAGGTTATGTCTCCCAGGGAAACCTGAAGCGACAGATTCAAGTCTGTGAAAAAAAAAAGAATAACTTGAAACTTGACAGTTCAAAAGTTAACACATTTTCTTTGCAATATAAGCAATGCAGCATAGCAAAATGGAATTACAAGCATACGTATTTATTCAAGGTTTTGAGAGTACTACAATTTTTTTTAGAAAATGAGACTTCGACAAGTAGATATGTGTAAAAACTTCCATAGCAATCCCAGCTACACACCAGTTCCATGTTTCCCTGTCTCCCTTCCTAAGAGTCCCACGGCAACCAGACATGGGTCAAGTTCTTCTTTTAAAAGGATGACAGAGAGGTTGAAACCTTGCAACCACAAAAACAAGCAGTCTAGACAAGGCCCCACAATCCTGACCCCAGTTAGACCCCGTCCCCCATGGGGGCCCATAACACCTTTGTTTCCATGTTTGATTAATTCAATTTCCCGTCACACTAAAGCAGTTGCAAACGCCATAATATAAAAACTTGATAAACCAAACTTTCACTACAGGTATGTACACAGCATAAAGTTACAATGCAAATTTTTAATTATAACGGCAAACTTTTTTTTTTTTTTTTTTTTATCAACAAAAGATATTCATAAACAAAAGCCATTTGGTTCATGGCAATAATCAGCTAAAGTCATTTTTTGTCAAAAGAAAAAAACATGATGTTTTAATTCTTTTTCTTTTAAAAAAACAAAAACAAAAAAACATTATATGGCAACTGATTTTTGCTAGAAAAAAGAAATATGTATGTATTTTTGCTATATAGGACACAGCATTATTAGAGGAGGCTTTTTAAGATGTAAAAAGCCTCTTGTTCATTTTAGCATGAAGAAGAGTTGAATTATTCATAACCCCGGCATATTAAGATTTAAAGTAATCTTTTAATTTTATGAACAGGTTTGTTCTGACACATGCAAAATTAGTTTAAGAGTGACCAGGCCAGAATCCCGACTTTAATGTCATAGAGAATCTATCGGGAGCAAAGGATAAGCATGGCAGCAAAAATAAAGAAATAAATCCGAAATTAATCAACATAAATCTGATAAACATTTTCTTTGAATTTTCATACTACCTTGAAATTATATTTTGAGAAATGCCAGACATATTTGCTTATGTATATATCTGCCTATCCAAACACATACAAGACCTCGGCACATGAAAGCAGATGTAGATTTCAAATGTTCCCCATCAGTACAGAATTATAGTTTTGTCAGACCATCTTGATATACAATCTGGCTACTGTATGAAATCAAAGTTTGGACAGCATTTCTTAAATATTCTGAACTTTAACATTTTTAATTCATTTATCTTCACCTTGTAATTTTGCAGGCAGGTTGTGTTGTATAAACTTCTTAAGTATTTCATTATTCCTTCATATTTTTATAAAAATTTAGTCTGACTTTTGATTATCTTTGAAACTGGATCTTCACACACTTTGTGGTTCAACGGTTGCCAGAATGTCCTTAAATTAGACTGGGAAGAAGTGTCTTGGAGTCCGTGATTGAATAAATTAGATCTGATGTCACCTGATTCTCAGCTAGTTATTTCTCAAAGACACATTGTTTTAAGCAGTTGAAGGAAGCTGATTTAGCCATAAAATATTATCTAATCATGAAATTAATTTACAACTTCCATAGCAATCAGTGTCTTTCTTTAAAGGAGTCCATGAGGGAACGAAGCCTGTGGTTTCTCATTGTGTCTTTGTCAGATGTAGATATGGCTAACATTTAGCAAACATTTGCATTTATATGCACCATTTGATTAATTCACAGGTACAATTGCAGATTGAGAAACCAGATAAATCCATAAAAATATAGTTATAGATATAGCTTCTTTAATTGTACCTAATATTGTCAGGTAGCTTGCTGCTACAGGAGCCCATCCACTTTCTTCATCTATGAAGAAGGAAGAGTGTGCTGATAGTAAATGGCCTGCATTTGTGTAACACTTTATCTAGTCTGAGGTCTCCAAAGGGCTATACACTCAGTCACTCACCCATTCATACCCGCTTTTGTTCTTCATTAACATTTTTTTTTTTTTTGGCTCTCTACCAGTTTGATCCAAAATGACAACACTAAGAAACCAATGTAAGATTTTCCTTCCTTCCTCCAAGTGTTCCTGCAGACTCCTCGTCCAACTCTCTCCATCTTCTGCCACCCCACGGAGAACCACGAAGTGTCTGAGTCATCCTCGATTACAGTATGTATTTATAGGGACTAGAGTCAGAACCTGGACCCCGAGTGTACATGTTTGCGTGTGTGAGTATGTGTGTGTGCGTGACGGTGTGCGTGGGTGGAAAGGTGTCTTCACACTGCCTAAAACAAGGACCAGTTGTTTGATGACTCACTTCGGCCAGTGGACACTGCACACCAGGTGAAGTGACGTAAGCCTGACCTCAGACAGAGGAACCGTTTGCAGTGACCTCATTCCAGATAGAGTTAGAAAGGTGAAGTGCTCGACACTATCCGTCAAGACCCTCTGTTTGATTTGCTCATTTCCTCAGCGCAACACAAAGTAAGCATGTGGCATTGCACTGTATGAACACAAAGCCACATTTGCGGATTAAAGATTTTTGTCTTCCCCTCTACCCACACACATAGATGCTTATCCACTGATTCAATGTGTCCAGATACACACATGAACAAATAGTCCTCTACAATGAACTCGGCCAGCATATACATACAAACCGTGTCTATGGAGGCCTTCATGTTGTTGATGTTTGAACATTTCAATTGAGAAGGCTCTGAGACCTGCAGCTGCCTGTCTCGTCTGCTCGGGACAGAGAAAGGGCGGGAGTCCCGCTTTTTTTAGTAGGGAAGGCAAGAATTAAGGCAAGAATGCTTTCTCAATGAGAGATGAGGCATATTGAAAACTATATTAAATTACCCTGATTAGCAATTTTACCACGATCGGGCAAGCTGTGGGGGGTGCTCCATGGGGAGGCTCGAAGACTATTCATCCCCACAGTGTCGGGGTCGAAAGGAGCCCCAAGTTCACAGGCTCGGGCCCTTTGTTATGTTAACGCCGTATCCCAAATCAGCTGCCTCCTCCATCGCCAGACACAAGCACTTGCCTGAGAACTTGAGAGAAGTCGTAGCTCCACTGTTCATCTAAAGCCATCCACCCACTCCACCCTGACACACACGTAAACACATGCACACACAGGCACTTTCAGGCTTAACTTCATATTTCCGTAATTGGAAAGAGGGTAGCAGATGTGCAGCAATGAGTCTCTTTGTCTTGAATTCATCTATGTATCTTTTGGGTCAAAATGTGTAAAAATATAAAGAAAACATACTTTTCAAATTATGAAATTAAGTATATTATTTAATTTGAAATTCTATTTTTTTTTTTGTCAGGAAAATATATCGAGTAATATTTCATTAAGAAGGAAGTGTTTTAACCCCTAAGTCTCATGGGAGTGATAATCAATACAAATTAGGCGAGGAGTTGATAAGACATGTATTAGAGGTCAAGAGTTAAATTCTGGTCAAACAGCCTTGACCTAGGGTCAAAGTATTTAGTGAGAGCAGGCCACTAGTGGACAATTACATTGATCTTAAATGTGAACCTGGTGCATTTAATTTCTCAAGAATAGACAGAAAAAGATGTATAATATTATTCTTTTATTGTAAGTTTATCTAGATAATAATATACATTTTAATTTTTGCACATTTAAATTTCTGAGTATGATATTATATCCGAGAAAACCTAAAAAAAAAAAATTAAATACAGCTTTCAGAATACCACAAATGAGTTACACACATGATGTATAATACACTCTATGCCTGATAGACATAAACAACAATATCAATAGAATTAACAACAAAATTAGACAAACTTAGTAAAAAAAAAAAATAAATAAAACATGCAATATAATTATATACCACACTTCTGAAGACCCTGATGGTCCTGAGTTGTAGGCTTGATCAACTGCCCTCTTCTCTCAGCTCCCTATTGTTGTGCCAAACCCATGACCAGGAGAGGGAGAGGAAGAAAAAAAAAACATCTCATCAATGCAAATTAAACACCCAGAACCTGAGGAGCTTCGGTTAGCTTGCCAGTTCACAAGAATAAAAAAATCTAAAAAAAAAAAAAAAAGAAAGAAAGAAAAAAAAAATCACCAGCTTTTACTTCCAAATCTTGCTGTTTATACAGATTCCTCATATTAACATGAGATAGTCAGTCGTATCCGTGGATTAGTCTACAGTGAGTTAAAAAGCCGTATCCACACTCTGGCTGCCACAAGAGAAAATAAGGACGCCTCTAATTCTGCCAGCATAATTGCCTGATTATAATGAGCTTCCCTCTCTCTCTCTCCCCCTCTAGCTCTGTCTTAATTTCTCAGTGTGTCTGCTATTGTCCACACACACACACACACACGCAGTCAAACACTGCACCCTAATTCTTATAAATCGATCTTCATATGAACAGGGGAGGAAAAATTGCATTAATATTTTGGACTGCTACACTTCTGCGCTGCGAGTGTAAATGCAATGTGTTGTTTTTTTTTTCTTTTCTCTGGGCTCAACAGTCAAAACAGCATTTGTGCAGAAAATAAAAAATAATATAAGAACAAGGATAATGTGGCATGATGGTGACAATCTGGCAAACGCAATGACTACCCCTGGCAGTGCAATTGTTGGTGTTTTAGTCTTCATTTAAATCAACTAGATTTGCACACACCTAAAATTGCAAAGTGCGTAATTGAAATTGGAACATATACTTTTAAAGCCAAAACTCTTTTTAGTTTTGTGCTTTTTTATGAGTGAGTAGTTGAACAGTAGACACATTATAAAGTACCAGAGAAGATATTGTTACAAGTTTGCATGTATTTTTTTTATTCAATTAAACCTATGAGTATGTCTAAAAATATTGCATTTTATTCAAAGTTTTTTAATCCCATTCTACAGTTCTCATTTTGTACATCCATACTTATTGCAATGTTATTCAAATGCAGCAACATAGACCATAAAAATTAATTGGCAGAAAAAGAAGCAAACATTGATGTCCATAGATAGATAGATAGATAGATAGAGCTGCTTCTACATGGACATATATATTACTGCTTCTTTGTTATTCTGTCATTAGTAAGTTAATTACCAACAGAAAAAAAAGTTAGCATGTTAGTAACTTTCATTTTTGCTATTCTGTGTGTAATATTTTCACTCAAGTGCAGCTGCATGGATTGCCTTGTTCCACCAGGATATGTTCTTCCATCCTCCTGAAACCGTCTAAACCTGGACACGGGCAAAATGAACGTGCCCACTCATGAACGTTTTTGCTTAATTATAATCCATGATGGAAAACCTGCAGAGGGAGAAATCTAAATACATTAGCTCAGATGCATGGAACATCAGCACTTATAAATTTGTGTCTATATGTATAATATTAATTGTGGTGAGGGTTTTCTTCCTATCTACAAAATAAAATAAAAAAAATACATTCTTTTTGTGTGTATTAGTTCAATTGTGACAGAATTATGAAAGTGATTGTTAATTTGTTGGATGCCAAATTGCAGAAACAGCTGAAAAGGATGATTTGATGATGTCATTTGAATAGACATCTATATAACATATAAAAGGATTTTTAAATCACTGACACCAACACAAGTTAACATGAGCAAAAATAAAACCTTATGTTTTGTTCAAATAATGTGATCTTTTTTTTTTCTTAAATACAAATTACATTAAAAAAAATAGATGACAACAGGATTTTTTTTCTACTGCAGTTCTGAGGTAACAGCAGCAATATAACAGAGGTATATAAATTGCAGATTGTAAAATAAAGTTTACAGGTTTGAGCTGGAGTTTTAACTGTATTGTAGGATATTACATGATTAAGCTATTTAGCAATGACTATTGTTAGTCCTTCACAAAATCTTCCAAGACAAACAAGGTGAATTTCTGTGCTTACCCAAATCTGTGCTATGAATCCCACATTACTCTGCTTAAGCAAGAAGCTGCTGGTTTTGGAGGAGAAATGTAGACTGCACATAAATTATTCAGCAGTATTTGCATTTGCATTGTAATTTGCATGCTTGCAGATTAGAGAGAATGAGGAAGGAGGCGCTGCACCAAAGAGAATTACATTTTGAACCATTTTCAGTCCTGTTGGTGAGGAGATGACACAGATTTTTCTCCCATCATCCCCCTTCTGCATCGAGGTATGCCACTGAGATCAGTGGCACACATTTCAAACTGTTGTTTGATTAATAAAAGAAGGAAATTATGTTTAATGCTTAGCAATGCCCGTCCACAAAAAGCCCCGCCATTAAAAATGAATTGTGACATTCAACAATAAGTCTATTTGATTGACTTGGCTGAGATTTCTACTGTAATATTCCCATCGTATTTATTAATATTTGAAGGCTTGATCTTTAAGCTGAAGCTCTAAAGTGCTGGTAAGCACAGAGGAGATGTCGTATGGTTTAACAATAGGAGTGGTGTGAAACTTTCACAGTGTGTCGAAGATCATGGCTATTATGTTTAATCTAAAAATAACAAGGCTGACTAAAAAGAACAGACAATACTGGCTAAGAAAAGAATAAAAGCAGCACATGCTCCAGAGAGCTGAGAGTTCAAACAGCTGCAGTCACAGTGCTGAGTGGGATGAAGGAAAGGAGAGCAGAAAGTCAGAGACTGTCTTCGGTTTTAAATAAAAACTAAATCACTTGGACGTGTATGGAACAGAATAGATTAAAAAAATAAAAAATAAAAAAAAAAATTAAAAAAAGGTGTCATGATTAAAATTGACTCATGAGAGACTTTTGTAAAATTACATCTGTCTTCGTACATTTGAAACATTTCATTCTTGATACATTTCCTCTTTTGTGTTAATAGTGATCTCATTTTGACATTTTTATTAGTAAATAACTATCAGATACAAGAACTGTGAGGTATTTTTGAAATAAAACAAAATAATAACTGAATGCAAGAATATTCTGGCACTGTATGCATGTGTCTGTCTATGTGCCATAAAAGAGTAGTGCTATGCATCAAGGGGGTGGAGTAGATTTCCCTGCAATAAGAGAGGAGGGCTTTAGCAATATATGCGCATGTGCAAATAAAGCAAAGCCCTCATGTACCCACATAGAAATGAACATATTATTCTGCATGCATATCATGAGTGCAAGCACACGCGCACAGATGTGTGCACAAATGTGCAAAACATGTGTTGATCTCTGCCACTTGATAACACCCTGAGCCATGCTTTGAAAAGGATGCAACAAATACAGTAAATATTTTATATTACCCCGGAATACATGGGATGGGACATAAATAAAATAAAATAAACCTAAAATTTACAGAATGTATCAGAAAATGTGTTTTACATAAACCTAGATGTGGCCAGTACAAATGTTGCAAAACACATTTAGATCTGGTTAGACCCACTGGATTTAACCCTCTCTTTCTCAATCACTACTCGCTGGATCCTTTCATCTACTTCCGTCACTTCCTTGTTCCACTCTGTGTTCTCCTCATGTCCCCTTGCTAGTTTCTTTCTTGTGTTTTTTGTAGTTTTTATTCTTTTTCATTAAATTATACTCATCTACTCTATGCCTCCGTCTTCTGCTATTGGGGCATCAACTACCATTCAACATGACAGTTATGAAATTCTCTCAGTATAAAGTGTTGAGCCAAAGCATCCTGGTTTTATGGTGTCATGGTGTTTAGACAAAATCTTAAAACAAAACTGTGCATGTAATAGCTTTAATTTAAAACTCAGAAGTATAACACAAGAAATATAGCCAAAAGAAACTTTGTTGATGTGAAAAATTTAAGGAGAATAAACAGATTGATTAGAAATTATTGAAAAGCAACTACAGCTTAAACATGTGTTATACCTAAAGGAATGGGGAACACCATGTCAGAACACACAGTTTATCAACTCTTGAAGCTGATGTGCTACAGCATCAGCAGACCACAGCAGTTGCCACTTCCTCCAGGTAAGAACAGGAAACTGAGGCTACAATTGTTAAAAACTCACCGAAACTGCACTAGAATAGATGGAAAAAACATTGCCTGGTTCAGCTAGTTTTGATTTCAGTTGTAATTTTTAGATGCACACAGTCAGAAACTGGTGCAAAACAACACAAAATCATCTAATCACCATTCATATGTTTATCAACTGTTTAATCATGTAATTATGTGGCAGACATTTTATTAATAGAGAATAGACCTTTTAGTACCAAGTGAGGATAGATTAATTATCGCATACAGCCTGGCTGAGTAGCCTTGGTGACCACATCCACCAAGTGTACTCATTTTCGGATGTTTTTGAGATTCCTTAACTATCTTTTGTAGAGCCCTATTATCTGCCATGTTGGAGATGGAGTACCATATATAGATGTAGTATCTCAACAAATTTTTAACCACACCTCTGAAGACTGTTATAAGTTGAGCTAGATAAAATTGCAATCACATTGATACATCCATATATGCAGTATTACAATCACAAGGAACCTCTGGGTTGCAATATTTTGTATACTGTTATGTTACAAGTGCCATACCATACATGCATCTTGTGTATGTCAGCAATGTGCAGCAACTGACCTGCTGGACAGACTTACTGTCGACATTGGATCAATATTTTTGGTAACCTTTTATGGACCAGCAACCTCTTCAGTGTGTACTTTGTGGATATACTGTATAAGCACTGGTCCCCAGCTCATTTAAGTTTTTTCATTTCAAATTGCTAACCAAAACTCTTGAGTCAAATATTAGTCAATGCCTTATTTCTATTTTCAAGGGTTACCATTAGTGCTAGCCTTCCCACTCTTCCTATACATTGGCACCCAATTCAGTTTGTGGTCAAAATATCCACTTAGATATGGAACACTCATTTAAGAAGAAGATGATCAATCATTTGATATTATATGCCAATACATAGTGTGCAAACAGCTAGCAATCCTTTTGCAAACATCTATACTCTATAACTTGTATGCATGTCAAGGAAGCACAAAAAGCTATGGTAAAAGCTCTGAAAAAACAAACAAACAAAAAAAACAAACATTATTTCAATGAATTTACACTAGGTTCAGGGTTTTATCCATGTATGGAATTTACTAACAAAAGATATATATTTAAAAAATTGAAGAAGTACTATGTAGCTGATGTTTCAAAGAAAAATACATAAACTACACAAATCTTCTACCATATGGATGAAGCTGAGAATTGCATCATAATTATGCAGACGAACCTGTAGTAAGTACATGTTATGTCAGTGAGGATGAAAATCTCTAAAACTTTGTTGAATATAGGCTAAAATAAAGGTGGTACTATGTCAATAAAGTACATATATAAATTGGTTGTTCAGTTGCAGGTTCTATTGTTTGGCATTTAAGTGTGCCCCTTTAAATCTCAGGTTTTAAGATGTAGAGGTCCCTGGCTTGGGATGCCTTACTCCTTGAAAATGATGCCTCTGATGTGAAACAGAGCTCTTTACACAAACATCCCTTAAATAAAAACCTAAAAAAAAATAAATAAAAAAAAAACAGGTAAAGGTAAATTGATTATTTACTCAGTCATAATTCTAAGTGCTATTTTACAGTGTAAAATCAGCTTGGGGTATTTCTGCACCAGTTTGAAATAGTAACGTAGTTCTATGTGTCCTGGTAATCTTGGAGATTGTATTTCTTTTAAATAGCGCATAATTCACTGTCTCGTCTGCTGTGCCTAGAAACAACTACAAATCTGTCATGTGTGCTAATGATTTGTTGGTCCTTCCTGACTGAGGCGGTCCTACTGAATCATCACAGTCTTCTCGCTCACGCCTGTATTAAATAGCACAAATAATACTTTTGATTAAATAAAATACACAATCGCATATTAAAAATATCCAAAAATTTCTAACATAGCAAGAGATTGTAGTACCTCAATGAGGTGGAAATACCGTTGCTGTCTCGAGTGGCGCTTTTTCACACAGGCAAATCTGAGGACTACTTCTCACCCAGAGTTTCAGTGTGACCTCTACTGCAGTTGAAAATACTTGAGAGGGGAGGTTGAATCCATTGATTTTTCTGACGATGTGCCCTATCTTTGTAGAGATAGAGAGACACATTTTATTTTGGTAGGAGCCCGTTCATTTTTGTGCACAGTCATCGAAAGAAGGGCTTATGTGCTCCTTGCTACTTGATTTCGGAGTAGGGGTGTTGTGTGTTGCTGGGGTAGAGTCCGTTTTAGCAGCACTTCATCAACATGGTGAGTATGCCAGCAAGCAACTGAACGCAATACTTTCACTTGTCTGTCGTGGTTCACTAATGGTATATCAAATGGACATATTTCTATTATATTGAGATATTTGCAGTCGTTTTGCCTTTTCGTTTATGTTAGCTGTTATATTTGTGAACGAAATGGTGTCATTTTAGCTTCAGCTTGTTAGCCATAGCAGGTGTCTGTATCTGTTGCTTTATCAGTTTGTTCTAGGTATCAATAAGTTATGCGTTGGTCTGTTATGGCTAAGAAACATTTTTGTTTCAAGGCAGGATTCGTTTATACTCCTGTTCCGGTACATTTATTACACTTAAACCAGCATATCAATATACCTCTTAGCTTGCTAATTACAGTTAGCTAACATGGAAATAGCTTCCAGTTAAAGGAGCCCACGTTAATTGAAAGACATATTTTTAGCCAATAATCAGAGTTAGAAAATTAAGATAAGATTATTAATATGGCAAGAACAAAATCAACTTAGTGGTAAACATTTCGCCTGTCACTCAGGTTAAAGCTGTGTAGTGAAGGTTGTGTTGATTCATCTGACCTGCATGGTTTGACCTCTGGACGCCCTCAGGTAGACTGTCAGGATCATTTGACCCACCTAACTTCGGTGTAATTTATTTCTAAACCTGTGACAGATATTTAAAAAGTCAACTTACCCAATTTATATTTACCTGCATACAAACATAGTTATTAAAACAAGTATAAATACCATGATTTGGACATTAAAAAAATAATAAATCTTTTAGTAGTTCTGTGATATAAGTTTTTTTTTGTTTTTTTTTTAAAGAAGTTCAAAATTCTTTTATGGGATAAGTATCAACGAGAAATATGCTAAGGGATATTAAAATCAAAAGCAACAGTGACTTTATGACACACTTTCTATTAACCTCAAGTAAAAAAGAAAACTCGCAGACTTGACTAATCCTTTCATTACCCTTATGTTTGTAATCACAGGGTTAATACACAGGCTGATTTAGATATTTTCCAAGTCTGAATAAGCTAAGGAAAGAAGAGTTTAAACTAACCCATTGACTAAATATAGTATACAATAATTTGTCAGTAATACCAATCATCTTTCTGTCCTTGAGTTTTAAATCCACCCATTCTTTATTTGCTGTTCTTCTCTGTTTTTCTCCTTACATACATTGATGTTTACAGTTCAGTCTTACTATTGTGAAAATATCTGCATAAATTCATAGTCAAGTTTTGGATTACACTTTATTGCTAGATAAGAAAAGAGTTGAGAGCCATTAAAGTTTGAGTCTAGAAGTATGGAATTTGAAATGGGAAAATTTGTAAAAACTCTGTTATCAATAATTGTCTTTTATGCTCCAATAATTGCTACAATCTATAAGTATTTATAAGTTCCTAAATATATTAAACACTCATTTATCAGGTAGCAACAAATAATGCTTTTGTCAGATTGTACTTAGTCTTATAATTATTCAAAACCTTTTAGTCAAACGTTTCATTTCGCAGTTTAAATTTAATGACAAAAAGCTTGCGTGTGCGCATTTGCCATTATGTTTAATTATATATTATTTTAATTATATAGAGATACTGTTAATCGTTATTATATTTGTTGTGTGACTAATGTATCCACAATTTTTTGCATTTAATTCCAAAATGCCTTCACTAACTCTATACATTTAGATATACAAACGCTTATTGGTATAAAACAACATCTCCTATGGAACAGCTTTAAATAATAATAAAAAGCCTGTATTATTTAATCAATCAAATTATTGTCTAAATGTTTTTCCAACATTTCTTCAGTGGAAAATTCAGTAGATGGATAACATGTCTAACTTCATTCATTAGGGTCAGTTGCTCATCATTATGTTGGATCTCTGTGTTGAACCAATAAACAAATCATCGTCAAACTTCAGGGTTTCTCCCAGTGTATTTTAAGCCTGGCAGGCCACCAGGCTTTACTTGTGCCCCCACCAGGCTTAGCATTGCTTAGTCATTTTAAAATGTTTGCATTTTTTAAGACTTTATAGTTGGTGTTTTGGTATTAATCTTCAATATTTTAATAACACATAATTATCAAGTGATATTTTCAAATTTCCTGCCAACTTTAAAAAGATTTTAACTTTAAAACACATCAGGCTGCTGGATGAATAACTGCCCTGGTACCCAACCTCTGCTATTTAAAAAAAAAATAAGTATGTGAATAGATGTGGGGTAAATATAATAGAATTTGTCACAGAATTTGACAGGAGTCTGGGCAACAGCGGTTAGTGGTTTCCTTCATTTTTTTCCCTCATATGTGGTGATCATCTGTAAACCCAGGAGAAGTGGAGCTGAATGACGCTGGACAGCTGTCAGTCAATACATGTTTTACAGCTTACAAAGTTAGTTCCATCCAGCACTTATAGATGGTGGTTATCACTGCAGCTCCAGCAACCGCACCCCCTACAGATTTCATTTGGTAGTCGTGTGGAGGGGGTCAAGCGGACTGGGCAAGATAAGGGAGTTCATGCTGGGTCAATTTCCCCTAGGCCTGAGATCCTTGCAGGTCCCCACAGAGAATGGTCAGCATTCGCCTGAGGAAGACTGTCTGCTTTTGACCTATATAGCATGACCATTACTCTGATGAAGAAATGTCTCGACTCAGACAGGTTGTGTTTGGTCACGCGTCAAGTATGAGTGAGTATAACTGTAACATAAATTGCTGCCACCCTCTTCTGCAGTATGTCTGGAGATGTATTGACTCCATGTTTTGGAGCTCACCCCTTGCTGGGCAACACTTTGGCTCTCTATGACCATTGCAAAATTTAGTTGAGTGAATATAACTCACTTTTATATTCTCAATATATTTGTCACTTTCTATGTCACACTGGTATTGTTCTAAATTATTACTCAGATTATTCTGTGCGCTGGGTTTTCACTGTATCTGTTATGTTTGTTATTCACTCCTACCTTAGAGGCAAGTAAGTAATGATGTGTTTGGGTTTTCAGATCACTGGAAGCAAAGAACTCAACATATTTCTTTTACTTTTGTAAACAAATATTTTAGTAATCGAGTAATCTATCGATTATTCTTACAATTAATCAAGTAATCGGATAAAAAAAAGCTAAAATAAAATATTGGTAAATCTGACATAACAGCAGTGTTACTATTGCATATCAACATCAGTCCAATTTTTTCACATTGGAGCTTTCCTAACAATAACTTTTCTGTAGTTTAGAAAATTAATCCGTAACAATAATAGCTCACTTTCCAAGTTAACCTGAAGAAAAGTTGTACACAAATCTGAAATTATATTTAATTTAATTATAGAGGCAGGCTCACAAATACGCTTATAAAAAATGTCAATGCTCCAGCTTTTCGTTTATGTATCCATCTTCAGTCAATTTAATAAATGAACTCTCACCTCCCCCAGACATTTATAGCTTTTGTGTTCATGTTAGCGACAGGATTTGACACAGAAACTCATCTACCAGCTACGTACCGCCACGATGCGCTCCGCCGCACATGTGTTGAGACCAGGATGATATGAAATAAATTTTCCGATTCGTCTGTAAAACTACACTTACATTAATTATCTAATGCGCAGCTGCCTGCCGTCTTGAGTCTATCTGCTCACCTGTATAAATACACCTGCAGCCTCTTCCCCGCTGTTCGCTCTGAACACCGGCCACCAGGCAGCATCTTAGGGAGGAGAAAAAGTTGCCGTACTCCAGGCATCGCGCCAGTCATTTTAAGGATGCTTGTTGGTCCCCCGAAAAACGACAAAGACCCAGACATAATCATGAATCAATAAAATCCCCACGGCCGAACTTGAAAACTGGACATTATGCTGCTAACACTTAGCTTTCGTCAACAACTCAGGCGGAAGTCAGAGCTCCAAGCAACACAAGTAATAACCTGGTCGGAACATGGTGCGCTAAATAATAAAATATAATTTAACGAAGCTTTGAGGCAGATAAATTTTCGTCGAGGAATTTTAATAATCGAGGTACTCGAATCACTCAAGGAGTCGTTTCAGCCCTAACTGTATGTTTCTATTCTGATCAAGGTCTACCTGGCTAACTAGTGCAGCAAATGAAGCATAAATACAGAAAAAGTAACAAGGATCCTTAATGTCACTACTGAGCTAGAGAACAAGAAATGTCTTATTCTGAAACCCAGCTTTGTAGTTAATACTACAGAGGATATCTGAATTATTTGAAAGGAATTTATTTACTTAAAATTACAGAGAGTGTGGTCATGATGTGAAGAAAATGCTGAAGCAACAGGATTTTTCAGATAATGGGTTTCTAAGCGTAGTTTAACTGGCTCTAGTTCAAGCACTGCAGCCGTAGGACACCCCCTTGAAAAGGAAAACATTTTATCATAGATTAATTGGTCTTTTTGCTGAAGTGTGTGCAGGAAAAGATATAAATGATTCCTACCGATTGCCAAAGAGAAACCCACCAACAGATCTGAGCTAACAGCGGCTGGATAAAAGCACAGCTGGATGGGAATGATTCTGGCCTCTTAAACCTAAGTGAATATTGATCTGAGGGTTCTGGGTTGGAATTGAGCCCCTTTTGTTGCTAAATCTTAGTATAACAACCATAAAAGCTGTGTCTGGCCAAGAGACATTTTGAAACATGTGCCACACAATAGTTTGATGGAAAAATTTAGTGAGACTTAAATTTTCTGAAAATGCAACACTTATGTATTATGAAACGTGAAGCTGCTTTGATGCATTTGTAAACCATGCTTGAAGGATTGTCTTTTGTCTCCCTGTCATCTTTGTTATTCTGCTTTGTGAAATCTGGTTTAGATTGTTGCATTTTGGAAAGTTTTATTGGCATGGTTTTGTTACTGTTTCAGGTCTTGACATCTTTCTTCCATAAGCTCAGTAAGTTTAAGGTTGACAAAGAAGCAAAATCATGCATTTAGATGCATTGTACTCTGAAAACACCAAAGAAGTCCCTCTCTTAGTTTAAACAGCCAATTTACCATTTTACAAAAAGTTTCATTATCTACAGCTCAACATCTGAAATCATTTGATCAAATCTTATCTGGATTCTTCCACATTGAAGACAGATTCAGTAACACTCTTTAAATACATTGTAAATTAGTCTATTGGGTGTAAATTGAGGAAAAACAATCAGAAGAATAACCTATCAATCAATTTTTTTATTTATTTATTTTTTTATGGTTTTGGCTTTGGTTTTAGTTTTGTGGTTTTAGTTTTTAAGCCCTTTGTGTGTTAAGTGTATTTTTGAGAATAACAACAACGAAAGAGTTGAAGAACTTTTAAAAGTTGTGAATATTTCTTTAGAGGATAGTTCATGTTTGTGGTTATCATTTTAATTAATAACTAAGTGTATATACTGTCTTTTCTCACAGGCTTTGTTTGGTGTGCAGCTGGTGGTTACCATGGTAATGGCCAGTGTAATTCAGAAAATTTTACCTCATTATTCCTTCGCAAGATGGCTCCTGTGCAGTGGCAGGTAATATATTATCTTTTATACCAGGCCTGATCCATTTGATGAGAGTTTACCTCAATTAAAGTTAAACACTTTGTACATTTAAAATTGTTTTAAAAGAATCAACATCTAGACACCACAAATCAAACAGCTGGTGTGTCTCTAGTTTTCCCCTTCATGTCAAAATTGAAAAACATTTATTACTTTATAAATGTAATAAATGTTAAGTAAACATTATTTGCTGCATGTTTACTTAACTATCACTTGAAATGCATGGCAAGCTATGTTATCATGTAATAGTTATCTTACACAAAATATTTAACCACAAAATGTCTAACTACAAACATATGGCCATGGTTTAAATCTTCCAGGAAGAAGCAGTAAAATGTGTGTGCCTCTCAGTGTTGTGTCCACTAAAAGAAAAACCTCTTCCTGCTCCTATTTGCACCTTGCGGGACATTAATCACTATATATTGACATTGATTTTAATTCTTCCTTAGAACATTGATGGTCTGAGAAAGTAATACTATTTAACAAGTTAAATTGTATTACTGACAGTTTCATGTCGATACATAACACAAAAAGATTGGAATTTCTTAAAATCAGCAAATGTCCTTATGAAGTTGGTAAGTCACAATTTTACTGAGGAGTCAGAGGAAATAAATATTTAGATTTGAGCACTTTAACCATATAACCTTGCATCCTGCACAACAATTATTTATGCCTTGTCTCTATAAATTGTCTGACTTTTTACTAAAGTGCCATTTCGAAATCTTAAGGAGTTCAAATTGTTCTTTTCTGTCTGACTTTCTTCCTTGCTTGGCCATCTTCCAGGATAGTCCAACATGTTGCTTTTACAGTTTTATCACATTAACTTGCTTGATGATAACATTAGCTAGCTGGCTAAGCTCCTGTCAATTTCTTTTACTGTCTGTGGCAGACATGTGGCAAAGACAATACTAGAGTGTGTGTCAGGATGGCTTGACAACCAGTTATCTTATCATATTCTCTTTACTGCCGTCATTCAGTAGACCTCATTTAAGCATACATAAATGTAAATGTGCTGTGAACTTTTTGAACATGACTCACTAAATCTTGACTGGATGGGTAATACAATGTGAACTTTGACAAAACTCAAAATTAGGCCTGTACTTCAGGAATATTTAATTATAGTAATGCACACCAAAGGCTTCTGTTCACCTTCACTGCTCCACAACATGGTGGCCATCGACCCTTCACAGTTAAGTTTGGATTTCGAGTATCATCCAATACCTCTGAAGAAAAAAGCCATGTTTCTCTCTTGGAAGGTTTCAGGGTGACAAGTACAAAGTGTGTTTATAGTGTGAGTGACATTCAAGAAATTATGCACTGTGTTTTCCTTGATTTGCTGAAACTTATGGCCTGACAGAGCTGTGTCTTGGATGCCCATGCATCAATTTGTAATTGTTTACCCATCTATCCATCCATTCCTCTGTTTATCCAATCACTTCTCCCATCCATGGCTCAAGTCGTCCATCAGCTCATCAGTGATATTTCTGTTCTTGTCCACCTATTTGTTCATCTTTTAATCAGTCCATCCATGTGTCCATTTATCAGTGCACCCATCCATTCTTGTGTAGTAGTTATCACAGGGTCCATATTTAAAGACTGAGCACCAAAATTATATGGAAAGTCTGGAAAAGTACGGAAAATCTGAAGCAAAGGAAAGTAGGGTCTCTAAACGTGGCTAATGAGTGTTACCGAAATGTTTGTCCTCAAAAAGACATTTCTAAATGAATGTTTTTTTGAGGTTTAGTTATCGAAGCTAACTGATCATAATGGATAAAATACTCACACATATTTTTTGACGTGATAAATAGCATTGTTAGAAATATTCTGTAGAAATGGCATTTTTCATGTGAATATGTGCTTCCACAGCTAATAAGCTGTTAACAGGAAAATTGAGCAAAAGAAATCCTCTTACAGTCTAAAGTTGTCAGTGGGATTTAAACATAGCTGTGAGGATGGATCTAAAGGGAACTGAATGTGTATGACAGTGGGAGAAATCTACCTCTTATATAAAACAAAATTACCTTTTATACACTCATACATGGTTACTATTTGAGTCTTTCTATAATAGTTTTCTTAAATCCAAGCTGTACTCCACAGCCATATTTATTTACTCTTTACACGTCATCAATCACATAGTTTGAGTAAATTTAGCTTCAGTCTGTTTCTTCTTAGCCATCTCCACAAAAATATCTGCTTTTTGTACCTCTCTCCTGGTTTATTCACTGCTAGATAAAATGTCTCCGTCCTTTTATCTTCTTCACAGTCTGCGGTGGTATCAGCACCCCACGGAAGATGAGTTAAGGAACTTAGCTGGGAAACAAAAGGGACAGAAGAGGAAAGACAGGTAAGATGATTTTGGGGGGAGTTTTGGAAGTGTAAAGACACACGGACAGTACAAAAGTATTCCTTTTTTGAGAGTGCAGATGATTTGGATGGATAAAAAGAAAACTCATGTCATGAAAAAAAATGTGATGTTTTGCTTTAAAGGACTGTTTGAAATCCGATGGAAGACAGTTTTTTTTGTTGTTTTGTGTCTTTATGGCGCTTTATTAGAGTTCAAAGCAATTCATCCTGTTTAGATCTAGAAAAGCAGGTCCTTCTTCTGAGGAGGGCATGGGATGCTACATTTTATGCTATTTTTGAGACATGATGGTTTAAAATACTTTAGTTGCCTAAGAACTGATCTGTCTTCAAAATGGTCAAATATCATATTTTTATTCTGGAAAATTATTTTCCTTTAAGATTATTTTGCATCTCAGAATATGCTTATCTTAAAACTGATGATGACAAATGTTACACCATATGTCTAACTTCTAACTTTAGCTGTTTTTCTTTGTACTCCCCTGTTGAAGTGTGTATGAAAATAAGGTTCATCTTAAAGTTAATCCTTGCCATACCACATGTTATATCTGAACTTGAGACATTTCTGTTGTCTTTTCTCTGACCCTGTGTGAGTCAGGTCAGGTCTCTCTAGCACCACATGCTCAATAATTCCCTAAAAAAAGAACGGACCACTGTTCTTTTCAACTCATTCCATGCAACTCCATCCTCTTTGTTAACAGAGTGACTCCCTCAGTCAGAGGTGGAGTTAATCCTCATTTTGTCTGTCAGGTGTCTCATAGATGAAATCTGTCTCTTGCATGTTTGGCGCTAGAGTCTTACGGTGGTATTGTATTTCTGAATCCAGGACATAAACAGCAGGTCTCTACTTTCCAGCTGTTAGTGTTGCCCTCCCTTGTTAACATAAAAGAGGCTGCTAACTATGTTCTTTTTTTTATGTCCTTGTTAGGTTAGAAAATGTTTTTTTTATTTTTTTATTCATAAATTCAAAGTTAAAACATTTATCTCGATCAGATAATGCTAAGGTAATTGAATTCTTATATTTGCACTCAAGGTTGCCATGTTCTGCCACAATGTGTGACTCTGAATATCTGTATATCTTATAAAACTGTATATCTTTTTTCCTTGAACTTTGGTGTTTTGTTCCCTTACTTCCCTCTAGGAAGTACAATGGTCACATAGACAATAAACCACTAACCGTTCCAAAGGACATAGACCTGCAGCTGGAGACAAAATGCATCACTGAAGTTGACACTTTAGGTACTTTTCCAAATATTTCTAAGTCTGAGAGATATTCAAGTTGACTTCTTTCTAAAATTGTCTTTAAAGTTTCTACTTATTCTATTAATAATCAAAACTTTTAAATGTCTTCTTTTCCCCCTCAGCATTGTACTACTTCCCTGAGTTCCAGTGGCTGGTGGATTTCACAGTAGCAGCTACTGCAGTGTATCTGATCACAGAGCTTTACTACAGCGTTGCTCAGCCCTCAGGAGAGATGAACATCAGTGTGGTCTGGTGCCTCCTTGTACTCGCCTTTGTCATGTATCCTTACATCATTCTCTCAGTTCTGCTCCTCATTTTTAATTGGAAATTCATGTGAACAAGTGCCAATAGATATCCTGCTAAAACCCACAGTTTATTCCTACAGTAAACACCACAAATACAATAAAGTAATATGTCACATCATTGACTTTACCTTTCTCCTGCTTTTCTGTTGTGTTGAATGATTGTAAAATAACACATTTTATTCTTGCCACTGACCAAACAGATCAATCATTACAGTTCTGTTGACCAGACTCAGCCAGTCGGTGTCACTTTCAGCCTGTGTCACATATTGAAGGGCCCCATTTTCACAACCCAGTTGACTGATTTAGTAGGACCGCGAGGGGTTTTGGTGCCTATCTACAGCCATTGCTGTTTACAGATGCTCTTCTCCTTGACCAAATTTCACATAGAAAAATATACAAATGCACACCACAGTTTCTTCTTTTTTGCTTTGGCTATTATGTGCAATTCCAAAGTAACATACTGAAGTTTATAATTTCGAGACAGAATGTTTAAGGTGTGTGAATACATTTGCAAGGCTCTATAATACCATATAATTGTGAAATTTTTTTAAACTGGACTTGTAAGTTCACAAATAACAGTTATTTAGGTACTTGTGTTTCATTTCAGTTCATTCCCTTGACTTTTTCTCCATAGTAAAATCCTTTTTTCTCTCACGGCCCACTACTTCAAGCTGGAGGAAGGAGGCGAACGATCCCTCTGCATTACATTTGCTTTCTTTTTTTTTGTCAAAGCTATGATCATTCTCATTGTTACTGAAAACTACCTGGAATTTGGTCTGGAGACAGGTTAGTGCACCACTATTGCTCTTACAAATCATTTTGACAACTTTTTATCACTTGTTGTGGTAAGTCACTGTTTCTTCACTCTTAGGTTTTGCAAACTTTTCTGACAGTGCTCAACAGTTTCTGGAGCATCAGGGCTTAGAGTCACAGTAAGTACATTAATTACTGTTATTCTTATAGTTGTGATTAAAGGGGTTTTAATGAAAAACAAGTATAACATTATAGTAGAAGTTGCTGTATTTGTGCCACATCATAGTAAAAAGAAAAACCTTACTGCTGTTTGACTGCTCCCCTAAAATTACATAGGGAATTTAACTAGTAAATCCACTTTGATGGTCCATTGAAACATGTGCTCTCCTCATTCTCTTGAAATATGCCATGGTGTCTTGGCAATAATTCAACAGAACTATGTTTATACTTAGCTCCTCTGATTCTTTTTGAAAGTACACAGGATGATATGCACATTGGTTCCAATATCATTAATGAGGAGTGTGTTGATGTTTGTACTGAAGGCTTTTATATTCATAAAACAGTATAAAAAATGTGCTGAAAAGCTATGACTTAGTTGCTTGATTATTTTTTTTTATTTTTATTTAGAATTTATATATATATATATATATATATATATATATATTATTAGTATTATTTTTTACTGTGAGATCTTTGGACTCTAGCCGTGGTTCTGGAACATATAAAACGATTTGTATGTTTGTTTGTTTTTTTTTTAACAATTTTTGGACACATATTCTTTAAGCACATTTTCCAAAAAGAGATAATCTTGGAATTATGCAGCTGTATCATAATAGTGGTTTTTTTTGTTGTTGTTTTTTTTTCAGACAATAAATATCTGTTTTCTGTTCAGCGAGTTTGTATTCGGCAGGTGTTCAGGGTTTGGTTCAACGTCAGCATCCCCATCCCTACGCATTTAAAAATGCTTATACATCTATCTCTCTGCACACCTGTAATATTGTGGACCAAGCAATCTGATTCAGCATTTCTCATCTGGTTCTATGTTGGACTTGAAATAAATTTTAAACTAGCTGTGTACACATGGTTTTGAACTGGTTCCACCTACATTTCTTACTACTTTCACATTAACTTCAGAATCTGGAGTTTAGCATTGTTGCCAAGTATTTAACTCATGGACAAGGCTGTTCTTGGCAGCTGTGTTTGTGTACAGCTGCTCTCTAATCAAGTCCTCTCCTCATAGCTATGTTGCTGTTTGTTGAAATTAAGGTCATTTGGAAGATGACCTCTTTGAATTGTGACTTCCTTTCATTTGCATTTGTGACATTTCTCTTTCGCAGGGGCCCCATATCTAAGCTCACCTTCAAGCTGATCCTGGCCCTGCTCTGCTCTCTGATTGGAGCATTTCTAACGTTCCCTGGCCTACGATTGGCCCAAATGCACCTAGATGCACTTAACCTAACCACAGCAAAATTTACACAGTGAGTGTCTTGCAATATTGTACCTCTCTGCATTAGGAGACTTTTTTTTTAGTATTCCTTCTTTAACATTCAGTTACTCTTCATAGACAATTTTAATACCTTACTTATCCATTCTTTATCCACTTAAAGTATACATACTGTGATTGTATCTGCACAATTTGTGACCTGAATGGCACATCTGTTGGGCCTCCAAAGCACAGTGAAACACTGAGGAGGTAATGAACTAACAGAAGTCTAAACTTGCCACAGTAAAATGTGAGGGTGGATATCAGAAGCCTCCAAACACCGAGTGCAGTTCTCTGTGGTGCATTGACCCACTTAAACTCTGTGGCGAATGAAATCAAACAGCAGGAAGATTAGACGGTGAGCCCATGCTGTGCCAGTATTTCTTTTTCTTTTTTTTTTTTGTTACTGTGTTTTGTCTTGAATTAGGCAAATCTAAAGTGAACTGAAATGCAAGTTTTAGACGTGATGCTCACCACATTTTGGTTAATTGTACGTCTAGGAGGTAGGTGCCCTGGCTCCTAATAAAAGTGTTTCTTTCTTCTGTTAAAGTTAAAATAAAGAGAGGAGTAATGTATCAATTCCATGTTTTTGGATTTAAAATGAATAAAATGTATTAATTAAGCACTACCACCTGTTTAGCTGTGGAACTAATTTGGTTGAAAAAAATAACATGAAGGGCACAAATAAGCAAAAAATATGTTCTTGCAGATGTTGGTGTAAGCTTTTTAGGCTAGTCTTGTCTTTTTCTTAGACCTTAAACACATCCTGTTCAGACTGGTCACCCATTCAGTCCCCAGGATCAAATGATTATATTTTGAACAGTCAAGCAGAAAGGTCTTATATTGTTCTGGATATGTGCGATACAAGAGATCACTCTGTGACTGAGATGAAGATATCTTCAGTTTGGTCATTTTTCTGTATAAGAACTCGCTGGGTGGCATGTCTCTGGCCATGATAGGAGGTGCTGAGCAGAAAGCACATTGCATTCACATAATCCACTTTGGCATAGTAGCGTTTCCAAAATGGCTTCCTCTTCCATTTCCCTTCATAAGTGCCATAAGCTTACCTTGTCAAACCCTGTAACTAGAGGGGATTATTTCCAGTGCCCTCAAAATTTTTTGCCATGGTAATATTATCACCTTTTTCAGGGAAGGTTGCATTTCTAAAGCCTGTCCTTGTTAACTTCACATCAGTGTTAAAAATGTATAACTTCAGGTTAGCTTAAGTGAAAATGATAAGAAGGGTTAGAGTAAAGCTTGCTGATACTGAGTTGTCTCTGCTTCTATTCTTAATTGTTTCACAGAACTCTGCTTTATATCAACTTCCTCTCCCCCCTCATCATGGTCCTGCTGTGGGTGAAACCTATTACCAAGGACTACATATTGAATCCCACTCTTGGGAAAGAGAGCGTGCCTTTGTAAGTAAAGGTTTTGTGTATACCATGCTATACAATATGCTCTAGCATTTTTTTCCTCATAAATATAATATTAACTATGTGGTACTTTAACATATTGGAAAATGTGAAATTTTCATGTAGTTTTTGTATGAGCAAGAATACGTTTTTTTCTCATAAGAAAGAAGTTTGTAGTTATCTTTAAGTATAAACTTAAGATGCTTTAGTTAATCAATATTTTATTTAATCAACATCTGGTTTGTGATGATAAAAGTAGAAAAAATGTCCTTATTTCTCTGAAAAAGAAGCACAAGTACGTAGACCAAGTAGCTCTATCACCATATGCTAAATTATTAAAAGTGGCTGTTTATATATTGTTGAAAAAGCAACATCAAACATAAAAGATGTTGTGAACTTTGTCTTTTTGTCATCTTTCGTATTAGTCCAATAACCATCATAACCGTTCCACAGCAGCACCAGGCTGTGTCAGCAGTGGCCTAGTGGCAGAGAGTCTAATGCAATAGAACGTTATAATTCTACAGTAAGACAAGTTACAGATAGATCATTTTGTCCATCAGTTCTTATAGAAACCAGTTTGACATTTTTTTCATGATTATGTGTTTTAAGTTAGGTTTTTTGTACTTTTGTTTTGCTAATTTTTAAAACTTTTTTTTATTAAACTACAACATGAGGACATGGATGCTTATCAAGCCAAACGATAAAACCGTAGTAATGTTTAAAGATCTATTTTTAAGCTTCAACTATGTCTTTGTTTGGCATTATTACACAAATCTCTCCAAAATGATTTCCTCACTCTGCAAATGAGCTACTTTAATTTACATTTTTTACTAATCTGCTACTTATACGTCAAACAAGCAGGCTGGAAAAACCTCTTACCTTTGTGTTTTAAAGAAAATAAACAAAGCCAAAGTAAACAACTTAAAAGTTTACAACAGTGGGATAAAGGAAGCGCTGTGTTTAGTTCAAGAAGAAGTTACGGCAACATATACATTGTCTTCACCACAAAAAGAAAGTTGTTTTTTTTTAAACTTCTCTCTCATCATTAATTCTAAGATGTTATCCTCTACTTGTTGTTTGAAGTCTGTCGTGTATCTAACTTTCTTCTGCCTTTGACATAGGCCTTTATGCGCATCAAGGTCAAACCTGATTAAGTTTAATTTCATGTTACAGTACCCCCTTTTCACCTTTTTATACCTCAATTTCACCCTCTCTTGCCTTTTCTTCTGAGCTGTTTGTGGCTCTTTTTCCTCCCCTTGTCATTTCTTTCTGTCTCTGTGCCTCTGCTTACCACCCAGATGGTGCTTTCACGATGTGTTAAGTTTGTGGAGCAGAAAAAAACTGCCTTTTTTTTTTTCCCCCCTTTTCTCCACCTTTATTTCCGCCTTCCCATTAATGCCAGGATGAGCGAGCAGACGTATGATTCGTTGCGGTTATGGGTTATTATACTGATGTGTGTGCTCCGGCTCGTCATGATGAGACATCACCTGCAGGCCTACCTCAACCTGGCACAGAAAGGTGTGGACCAGATGAAGAAGGAAGCAGGACGGATAAGTACAGTTGACCTGCAGAAGATGGTAACTACTTTGTTCATAGTTTTGTGCTTCTTTTAAAGTACAACACTGCAGCTATTTCCTTTATAAATTGTACTATTTAAGATACTCTAAACTTGGCACCTAGTTTAGTATTAAATATTGAATAGCAGCTGTCTTCTAGAGTTATATTTTTAATTTAGAATAGTTTTGAAAATGTAGATAATTGAATGGTTGTGTCATGTATTATGTGATATTTTCGATTTAAACCTACAGATATTTTGCTTTTGGCATTTTCCTTTATATCTATAGATGTAAAAATGCTACTACACTAAATTCCACCAATTTACATTGAGGTGTGAGATGTATTGATTAATGTGTACTGATGGCTCAGTACAAAAAACGTAAGCTATACATATATATATATATATTTTTTTGTTTTGTTTTTTGTTTTTTTTTTTGCTTACGTTACAATTTAGGAATTAATCAATCAAATTATTTGTTGTTGTCATTGTTCTTTTCTGTTTTTTAGTTGTTATTTTAAAATAATTTTAAATTCTGATGAAACTTAAAGAATTCACTGTTAACTAAAATGGTATAATTTTCAGTTTGATTGGCCCTGACTGAGAACCAGCCATTCAGAAATTCAAAACATCAGCCAATGAAAATGTTGGATTCACATGTTGAATGTTTGGAAATGTTTTGTCTTGCAACTGTTTTTTATAAAACAAAAAAATATATTCTAAAAAAATTCTGAAATATTCTGAACTAATGCCGTTCGTCCTTGTCTAGATTGCACGTGTTTTTTACTACTTGTGTGTAATCGCACTACAGTATGCGGCACCACTGGTGATGTTGCTACATACAACTTTGCTGCTAAAAACTTTAGGTGAGTCACTCCTTAGTAATTTACTTTTGTGTTGAGTAGTCTTTGCTTTCTATAACATCAAGCCGTTCTTTTCCCTTTTTTTTTCCTTCACTTGCAATAGGTGGTCACTCCTGGTGGGTCTATCCTGAAGAAGACTTGCCTTGCCTCCATGAGATAAACTCTGATTCTGTTATCGGAACAGAACAAATAGCACCTCTAAAACCAGATACAGTGGTGGAAACCGGAGCCCGGGCATCTGTAGCCCAACTCTCAATGGCTCTTGGAGGCTTACGGACTGTTTTCAGCCCCTTACTTTTCAGGGGCCTGTTCTCCTTCTTCGCCTGGTGGATTGCTGCCTGTCTGTTCTCCACCTCTCTTTTTGGCCTCTTCTACCATCAGTATCTCATGGCGGCATAGCAGCAGCAATCCCAAAATGTGACATTTAAACCCCTATTTTTCTGGACATGGTCAGAAAAGGACTTATTGGGGGGGCTACAGAGGCCCACTCATGACTCTGCTCCACAACTCTTCCTCCTTCACCTCTATGTTTCTGACCGCCTCAGAACAACTGATCATATCATCAGAGCTCTTGGTTTTGCTCCCAGTGCTTCCTCCACAGATGACTGTGAACTTTTATTTGATTTAACTTGCATAGAAGTGATGTTTTTTATTCATTCGAGCAGCAAAATCTCTAAGTCTTTACAAGGCTCACCATTAAACAATGAGAGGTAAATAAATCAGTGTCATTGGTAAAGTGACATAAAAACTACAGACAGATTTATGAATTTTACACAATAAAATAATCAGAGATTCTGATTGTCATTAGTAAATGGAAAAATGGCTTTCATGCAATTCTGCTTTTCTCCATAGAAACTGGTGACTAAAGCTATTTAGTGACATCAGGCTACATGCCGTTATTCGGTAATCTCAAAAAATCTCAGATATCTTTAACTATAAAAAGAAAATAATGCAGCTTCTTTAATGTTTCCAACTAGTCAATTAGAGTACTAATTTTAAAATGTCATCATTTTCTTTCAATTATCTCTGATTTCAATGATCGCCAGGTCATTCTTTTTATTGTAGCACATTTTATCAATTTTTTGGTATGAAAGTAAAATCACTACAATTTTACTGATTTAGCTTGAAATTTTTGAAAAAACTCAAAATATATTTAAAATCTGAAACCTGATTCTCCTCCTCTACTAAGATATTAAAACATATTAATTAATTACAAAATTATTACTTATCATTTTTCTTCAATGTTATTTTGATGTGTAAATTAATTGAAAGTATAATATAAACACCCACTAAATTTAGCAGTTATCAAGTGCTAAATGTAAGAATATTATCTTTTTTGACATTCAGCTCTTCAAGAATAACAATGGGAGTCAAATCTTTTGAACAGTCAAATATATTTGACAGATTGCTGATTGTTTTGAAGCTATCTGTTCAGGTCTTAGTGGACTGGCCAACAGAACTACCACTTATATGAAATCCACAATAATGTTTAAAGAAAAGTCTTAATTAAAAAGACAGGTGAGTGGTCCTCTTTTAGTTTCCACTCACTGTAATTTTTGTCTAGAGTTGAATTTGGAAATATTCTTGTCAAAGGAAATGTGAATCACATAACAACATAAATACCCATTGATGGATTGTAAAGAAGCTGCATTTAAATCACAGAATATCTGGATCATTCTAATCAGACGGTGTTTTCTTCTCCTTATCATTTTAGTTTTTTCTGTTTGTTTGGAAACTGATTTCTACCATGCTTTGTTCACTGCTTGGTTGCGTCTTGCTTTGGTACAGGTCATTTCTCGTCTTCACCGGGTCTTATAGGTTTGGCTTCTTTGTTCCCAGCCTTTTTTGGATAATAAAATTGGTTTTCTACCTCGGGATGTTTTGTAAACACCATGCGTCAGTTTGTGTTCACTTTGGGGACATTTTGTACCTGCTTTGACAACCAGCGGTTTTAAATAAGTGTTCTATAATCTACTCAAAGACTACTGTAAGGAAATGCGTTATGCCTATAAAGTTATTAATTAGCCTTCTGCTGGAGGTTGCTCAAAGTTTTGGTTTAATCGACTGAAATGACCCACACAGGGATCTGAACCACAATCTTGGGGAAATGGGTTTTATTTGAATTATATTTGTTTGGCATTTATTTTTCTTTACAATGATACAGATAATTAACGATCTAAAGAAACAAACCAATGCTCTATGGTTAAGTACATGGCTATGAAATAGAAGGAAGTTGGGACCAAAAGGAAACAGAATGGGGTTATGAGTTGTTCTTCACTCCTTAAGTCTCTTAAAGTTTTGTTATTAAAAAAAATAACCAGTTTTTTTTATTATTATTATTTTCTACCTGAAATGTCTTACATAGTCTTAAAACGTTGTATTAAGGACCAGTGAGATTCTACTTGGAAGTGCTGTAGTCCAGCTCAGGTTTCTAGAGTTGGAGAGCAAGAGCTGGACTCGCAGAAGAGATGAGATTGTTTCTCCTCAACTTGAAGTTGATGTTCTTAGAGTCGTCTGACTGAGCTCGCCATTCAGGACAAAGTTGAATTTAAAAATGGAAGGATTTCTGGTGTGTTTGTCATGTTTATAGTTTACCTTCATGGTTTTACTTGAGCCATTGTTGTGGGTGTGTGAGGGGACTAATATGTTTTACGGGAGGCCAACGTGTTTGGTTCAGTCGGGGTAACAGCTTATGCCCCTGTCTGTCTGCTGGTATGTGTTCACTGCTGATTGTCAGCTGTATACTCAAAGGGCATTGTTATGAAGAGAAGTCAGCTGCTGTTAAGATGGCATAGTTGTTTTTTTGTTATCTCGAATATTTAATTGTGCGTTTTTAGATTTTTTTTTCTTAAAATATACGTTTTTAAAATGGTGCCAAGTAAGGGTCCTAATACCCAACAACTCTGCTTTGTTGCTGAAGGTTTTATTTCTGCTACTTTGTGAAACTGCACTACAACTCTGCGGCCTTCAGTTTTTCTGTAGATCTGACTTGTTACATTGGGAATTAGCGGTTGTGGATTGTTCTACGTCGGTAGGAACATATAAATATGCGCACAAGGAATCATTGTTCTTTTGACTCACTGGCCAACACACTTGCCCAGTGTTATTAGGAATGTAGGGCACATTGTGTCAGGTTAATGTCAAATTACTGTTTTCTTTGGGTCAGCTGTTTATCTTTGGGCTTAATGTGTGATCAAGCTGGAGTTTATGAGCTCCAGACATCAGTTTTGTGTATAGCAACATATTCCAGCAACACCATATCAACATGTCTAAAATCCTGATTTTCAGTCTTAGCTTTTGTTTGTATCTGTTTGAAACAATGGGGAATATGCACATAGTGAATGTATCAATCCTGCCTGATCTTTAGATTGCGTTTTAATGAATTGATTAGAGTTGATTTTACCCCCTTTCACCTAACTTCCCTGCGATTTTCAAATTCATTCCTTGTCAAATGTGTTTAATCTGAATCTCATCCTAAGCATATTTGTCATAATCATTTATTTTTTGATCTATTTTTTTATATTTATTTACTTATGCCTGCAAACATTTCTAATTTGAATTGTAAGCTGTTCATTTTGTTGTGGAAGTGCACAATGGCTAAAATCTTTTTTTTTTATGTGTTTGACAAATCTGTGAGAGATTACCTTTTATTTAATAGCCTGGTCTGGGTAATTGAAAATAATATTTTGGATATTTTCAGAATCCACTGTGCAGATGAACAGGTGTTGATATTTTCAGTTTTTTACCACTGTAAGTGTTTATTACTCATTTTTGGGTTCACAAACTAAAATAACACATGTTGTTCTGTTGTGTATTTATTTCTGCTTTAGATTTTGTCTTAAATAAATTATGTTCTTTTCTTTATCCTTTTTTTTAGTCTTGTACAGCCTAACTGGGGATCACACATGAGATTATTAGAAACACTGCAGGATGGGGCGTGATGTGGTGGCGCAGGGGGTTTGCACGCCCCACGCTTGGAGGCCTTAGTCCGTCGCGGGTTCGACTCCCCGTCCCAACGACCTTTGCCGCATGTCTTCCCCTCTTTCCTGTCTGCCTACTGTCGCAAAAAAATACGAGCCGCAAAAACTCATCGTTTTGAAAAAAGAAACACTGTAGGATGTTTTTTTTTACAGAAGGTGCTTTATTTTGACCTTGAACTGAAATCAAGGTCAAAACGGTGACACTTTTAGTTTAAAGGACACTAACCATCGCAGAAGTTAGAAATGTGTTGTTTTCCACTTTAACCCTTGAATCCAAATGGCCACAGAAATACATGTCTGGATGTTTAATATATGCTGTTAATTATTTTGTCTGTAAGATCAGCAACTACAAAAGTAACTGAGAAACAGCATAGGCATCAAAAGTCTGGCATTAGGTGTTTATTCTGCCTCTTCACAGAAGCTTCCTTAGGCCAAATCAGGTAAAGAATGTAAATATAGTGTCCTTCACACTTGTTTAATTACTAATTAAATATTTGAAGACACACTAGTGGCATGTCACTAACATCCTTGGTAAGGATGGGTAAAACGCTAACGCATATTCATTTGTTAATACTATCGCATCTGTATTACAGTGGACTTCTGTTCAGTATTTGCTAAATTTTTTTTGTGTGGCTTGCAACTCCAAGCAAACACTAGGGGTCCACTGGAATAGGTTTTTCTTTTTTAAATCACTTGTTACATTTCTTTGTATGACTTCACACACTTACAGTTAAAGAAAATTTCCCATTTACAGTTGTGATAGTTTTTTTTTACATTATTCCTAACAGTTTTTAAATATGGTTGTTATGCAGATTTAAGACCCAAATTGTGATTCTTTGTTCAAACTTTCTAATCTTTGGAGAGTTGGCTATCCTCCTCATTGTGCTTGGTAACAAGATTGTCTGTGCATAAGATTATCCTACTGCAAAGAAAATGACATTATGTTAAGACTATTTGGTAGAGGTGCCAATTAATGTCCCCAGCACTGTTAGTATATTGAAGTGCCTTGGAATTACTTTCCTTTTTCCTATAGCATAAAAATGCAAAGAGACACAGAGATCCATGCCACATTGCTTCTTGTCAAACTGGGAAAGACAAGAGAACATGCTTTACAAATAAGACAAATTGGTTTTGATCTTTCTAAGTTAATAAACGTCTACAAGGGAATGACTACTTGCTTACATATGTTCTAGAGTCAAGAGAAATAATTAAATAGTTTAAAAGACCTGGAACTAACAAACAAGGATGGACAGAAACTTGAGTTTATTATGGCAAAAACATTGGATGGTAAAAACAGGAAAAATCTCCAATATTAATTTTCTTCGGATTATTAATTGTTTCGAACAACAATTTATTTTAAGGCACATCTTGACCATGGCCATACTTGTGAGCAACAAGGAAAGTAGGGGAGCCAAGAGAAAAACTAAATTCTGAAAAGATTTTTACTCCTAGTTAAGAATAATATGGCAATTAAAAGTCCTGTTTTAGTACAAAACTCCAAGGTCCCAAACAAGAAACTGCTCAGTTAGGAAAATGAAGTGGCTGTTGTAGTTCAGCGTCTTTGTATGTATGAACTGTTCCACATTCTTGTTCAATCTAAAATATTGATTTTGGCAGTCAGCAGTCATTGATTTACTTCTCCTTGTTAACCGTCTCCATTCTCCGGGGAAAGGTTTGTGGATTCAGGGATGAAACGACAAACGTTCCCAAAACTCCTCTCAATGTGCGCCATTCTCTGGGAATAACATCGGGGCAGTTAATACGGGCCGAGTGCCATTGTAGCTGTGAGCGGGAAAACTGGGCCAATGCATTCATTCATAGGTAGACAGATCAATAAGACAGCCTCCAAAACAAACCACTGGAGAGGCTCCTTTATTCCTCTTGAGTGGGGCCTTTTCACAGAGGGCCCCTCTTCGTAGAGCAGAGACCCCCACCCATCCGTCGCCACAACACAGCCGAAGAACCGAGAAGCTTCTGAAGGGGTCGACGCTACAAAAGCGGGCTTTCTGTCTGGCACAGAAGGGCTAACCCATCCCGATGTTGATTGTGAGAAGCGGCTGCCATACGTACATGATTGACCTGACCTTCTCCCGTGAATGGCCAAAAAGAGAGCACTTTACATTGCTTGACCTCCTGTAACCTAGTTTTAGGTGTTTTTTTTCTCTTCATTGATACCTTCAATTAAAAGCAAGTGAAAAGATTTTTAGAAAAAGCTTTTTTTTTTCGTAATAGCACACCAATTACAGAATGACTGAGATCATAGCAATTATCTTATATATAAAACATCCAATCATATTCTTTTCAAAACCATCACAGCAGATCCAAAGGTGGTGCAAAACACTGAAGTGTGTTTACAGATGTGAAGTAGGTTTTCTAAATTAAGTTATTTTAAACTTGCTTTTTAGAACAAATGTAAATTGTAAGTCGCATCAAAATTCCACAACGCTACCTTTTTAATGTGCATAGAAAAATATTTATCATGACAAAGTTTTGATTAGAAGGTCAAACCATTTTCAAATTATTCACACTTTCTCTGAGTAACAAAGAAACCACATTTGGAGCAGATTCATGTTACATGAATGACAAACACAAGTGAGAAATTCACAGTGGACATTTCATTTAACCTCCATTTAAAATATAGAAGGTCCAAGGTTTTTATTTGTCACATTCACAAACTTCCTGAGAAAAAACATGCAGAGAAATAGGGCAGAACTCTGTCACAGGTTGCTAAAAGACATCAAAAATAATTATAGTCAACTGATAAATATATTTAAAAATTTTAATAGAAGTTGAAGTATTTTTAAACAAGTAGAGGCACTGGAGATATTAATGAAAGTAGTAATGCCAGCTGTAGGCAACAGGCAGAAAGTATTAGAGTAGTGTTGATATAAAATGACAAGTGCTTTATATACAAACTTAAAAATAAATATCACTATATGTTTTTAAAAAGCGTTTCAATGTTGTATATAAAACAGTAATTAAATTTTCTTTGTTTTGTGTTTGAATGGTTGGGAGCAACAAAAGTTATGACACAAAGACAATAGGAGAATATTTTTACAATGATCTGAAACAATAGAGTGTTTGATGGTTATTTAATATCAACAAATATGTTGAAGCAAGCCTTTCTTTCCCAACTAATGTCAGAACCTATTTACACTCATCCAGTAATAAAGCTTTCTGGATTTGTCTTGGACTAACTTCTGGCAGACGGGGAAAGAGGTGCACAAGAAGTCCTTATAAACTAGATTAAAATCGCTACTTAGATCAAATCTGAGGTCTGCTGAAATGGCTGGCTGCCCTCACTGTAATCACTACTGCTCTTACATTATTTTTTTTCTCTGATTAACACTGTTGCTTTGGGGTTTCCACACTTCATTGTTGTGTGTCTTTAATTAGCAGCAGCCTCCTGAATGACTGCGCCACAGACAGAAAGCAACAGTCCAGCTGTGTGTGTGTGTGAGAGCGTTATCTCTTTAAAATAAAAGGCTTTCTTTAAAAGCTTTTGGAAAGCATCCTTGTTGCCCACCTCTGTTAGTTTATACAATGTGAATATACATTCCAATTGACGAAAACCATTTTTTTCTTTTTCAGTGCTCAACTGAGGATAAACCGTCCAGTCCAGAAGTAATTGTCAAACCACTGATTTCCAAAAATTCCTAACTAATTTTTTCATGGAATTGACAAAAATTACAAAATATTTTAAAAGATCATTCCCTCAGTGTGAGTCCCAACAGTGTCTGCCTCCTCCACAACAAAAAGCAACAGGGTGGACTGCCCTCTAGTGCCACCGCCTGAGTGTGACACAGTGTGGAAGAAGGGGGGAAGGGGGAACAACATATGCAGCATTAGCAGAGTGCCTGCTTTTGCTTTTCAGCGCCGGCCAATCACAGAGCCCAGCGCTAACTCGTTCATACATCAGGCGGAACAAGGTGGCGAATGCAAATGCTCTGGGATCAAGGTGTCTCCTTGGTAGTGGTGCAGCACTTGTTTCCTCCCTTTCATGTTAAAATGATGACAGTAATAATGTGTCCAGAGAACAGGCCTCGGATTGAGCCAGTGGAAGGATGAGAGTAGATGGGATCTTTGATATGGAACGCCGTGTGATGTTGTTGTCGTTTATGCAGCACTCTGGATGACCGTTCATTAGGAGGATTTTTCGCACTTTAGTGAATGCGGGACTTGAACTAGAACAAAGGTGCTGCAGTGTGCACATAGTGTTGCCTTTTTGGGCGTATTCCTTTTTAGGTATCTACAATGTCAATATAATATCAGTAATAAATATTATTTCAAAAATCATATTGTTCTACCCATACACTTCAAGAAAAATGTGGAACTGGCAATTGCTTTTCTCCCCCACTTCTCTACGTGCTTCAAGTTTGGTAGAGCTAATTTTCACTGTTATATTTTATTAGGAAAATAATGCAACTTGCATTCATATAGTAGTTAAACCTCTGGTTCACATAGCTTTAAAGCCAGCTGATGTTTCTGATTTACTCACGTAGCTAGGTGTCTTTGGAAACTAAAATAGAACATGTATAGAACTAGTCTTAGTTCTACAGGCCAGCTAAATTTAGTTGTCCACCTACTGATTTATTTATATTTTTTTTATTTAGATTCATATATCAGTGTATCAGTTTTGTTTATATACAAGATTTTACCTTGTAGATGTCGGTAAGGGAGCAAATTTAGAATATTTGTTTTCCTCTTCATATCTCTGGTCTTGCCTCACAAGAAACAAACTGCTTCATTAATATAACTTAAATAGTTCTGGTTTCTTCAAAGTAATTTCCTTGAAGAATAAAATGTCTTCAGAACATTAGAAAAAATATGAGTGGGTCAATTGCCCTAATCCTGATTATATGTGAGAAGGTCACGCATTGATCCGCCGCCGCCTCAGATATAGCCTTTGACCTCTCGCTGCAGCATGTCAGGGGAGAAGTGTTGGCAGGTCACTGCAGTGCTTTGGAGTGGTCTCTTGGGAGGCTGACCCTGGACACTCAGAAACAAGCCTGTCGTGCTGCAGACACATGTTGATTGTCCGTTCCCTCCTGCAGCATTGTCTGTTGGGAAGACATGAGAGTGTAAATAGTTTTTTTGGGGGGCAGACACATCAAGGACAGATTAATGTTCTTTATATTTAAAGTTTGGATGCTTTTTGGTAAATTAAAATCGCTGCAAAAGCATTCGTGACCCTAAAGGTTTTTCACATTTTTTGATATTACACTCACAAACCTAAACATATTTTATGGTGGTTTTGAGTAATAAAATAACACAAATAATGTGTGAAAGGAAACATATCGAGTAAATATGACTTCCAGGTATTATTGTCCTGTTTTGCAGATTTATGAACTGGAATTTTTGCACAATTTTTAAAAAACAGCAAAAGTTAATTTAGACTGAACAGAGTGTCTGTGAAACATCTTTTACAAACACACTTAATGTGGTTCAGCCCAAGCTATAATAACTCATGGACATGCTTTGATCAAAACCATTCAATTTCATCCTCAGCTGGATATTTAAGGTTTGAGTTCTGCTTGAAGGTGACCATCCACTAATGTCTGGAGTCTTTTGCGGTCTCTGGCAACACTGACCTGAATTTAGCTTCATCCAGTTTCCCATCAACTCTGGTCAGCTTCCTGGACCTCGCTGAAAAACGGCATAATACTGATGCCACTATGTTTCACAGTGAGCATGGTGTTTCTAGGGTATGAGCTTTCTACCACACTTAGCGTTTCGCATGTAGACCAAAATGTGCAATTTTGGTTTCATTTGACTAGAGCTCCTTCCGTTACATGTTTACTCTTTTTGTTATGTGACTTATGGAAAATTGCAGAGGAGAAATCTTTCTGCTTTATTCCAGTACTGAATTTCAGTGCTTTATGCCCCCCTGGAAACATTTTCAGCTTAGGAGGGCAGCTGTGCAATGGCTTGCAGTGGTGCCATATTCTTTCCATTTTCATACAATGGATTGAACTTCTCCACAGCTTGACCTGTTTGTCTTCATGCTGCTGTTTGTTCACTAATGTTCTCTAACAAACCTCTGATGGCTTCATACTGACAGTCTTTATAGCTGACTTCAGAGAGTATTTTTTTTTTTTTTCAAAAAAAGCTTTAAAGATACGTATTATCTTATTTCCACTCCATAATTATCCACAGCTTTGTGTTGGTCTGTCACAAAAAAAATCTAAATTATATACTTTCTACTAAAGTTTGTAGTTGTGATGTGAGAAATATAAAAAAAGTTCCATAAGAATTAATTCTTTTGCTAAGCATTACACATTTGTGTGTGTGTGTGTGCAAAATTACCCTTTTTGCACACACACACACACACAAAGGGTGTGCACCAGAGACTTTAAATGATTGAATAACATAAAAAAACTTTTTACCTTTATAATATTTCACTGAAGAATATGAAAGAGGAATATCTAAAGAAAAAAGTAGCGCACTCATAACCATCAACCATTGTTTTTAAATGAAAGATTGAAAATTACATTTCACTTCTCGAGCGTTCGAATGAAAACGTAATATAAAAATAAGACATTTCCTTTTATTATTCTCTCAAAAGGGCTATTATCTGGTAAAGGTGAATGCATCCCAAGCAAGAAAAGCAACTATCATTCATCTTCTGCAATGCATGGCTGTAAATTATGGCATTATCTGCACTGCCACAGAAAAGAAAGGCTGAGATGAAGAGGGGGTGTTGAAAATGAAGAAAGTGATGTTGGGTGAAAAAAAAAAAAAAAGACAAACTCCTCTACATGCACACACCCTTCAGTCAGTGAAAAAAGATTAGGCTCGGCCTCATCCGGTGGTGCCTGTCAGATTTATTTCCAACATCAAGGAACTCTTCCCCTCTCTTCCAGTCCGTCTCCATCAGAGCTCTGTCTGAGCTGCTGTGTGGCCAGAGCTGCTGTGGATGGAGGCTCGGGGTAGAAACTAGAGGAGGTGTGTCTGTACATTCACGAGGATGTTTTGGGAGGAGGCAGTAAAAAGCCGAGGTAGTTGCCAGGGCACACGGGGCCCCGTGGCATTCTGCGATGTCTGGGATCCCGGCGTGCACTGGGAGCACCAGTCACCAGCGGAGGTGAAAAGCAGTGTCACCATGATGAAAAGGGGCTTCCTCCCCCCACCACCAACCCGTCTTCAGATCTGTGAGAAAATAATGAAAAAGACAGACGGATAGGGGGAGACGGCGAAGGAGAGAGTTTTAGGGAGCGTAAAATCGCTCTCACTGTAGTTCATGTCAATATGTCTCGCATTTGAAAACCTTATTATAAATTGGGGTGTGGAAAAAGAAAGGGGGATGTGTTTTCATTGTTCAGGGACATGTGCTGTCTCACACACACTGTTCCCCTTGCCCAGACGCCTGTGCCACACCACCTACCTCTGTCGTTCTGCAATGTGTAACCTAGCAACTATTTAATTAAAATAGCATCAGCAAGGATAGAGGCTTTTTCCCTCCTCCCTTGCAAGGATTTTCTCCAATCTCAATACTTCTCAGCGCAACATGAATCAAAAGTGACGCTGTGTCTGCCACCATATTGTGCCCCCCTTTCTTTGTTTCTGCATTTGTGGTGGTTTCCACAAAACTGACTTTCTTTGCTGACGGACAAAATGCATTTGAGTGACATGTAAAGTGGATAAAAATGTATTGAAAACATCAATGTCTTTATCAATAAATGTATTACTAATGTTGCTATTGACATGGAATCCAGACCAGACACCAGTAAAAAGCCAAGATTTCCAACACATAAAAAGAAGTCAAAACAAAGTTCACAAATTATATGTAAGGTGGAAGAACACGTGGAATATGTACCATAAAAATGATATATCTATAAAAAACTTCTAAGAAAGACACATTTCTATACTTGTGCATGTTTCAGTGAGCTGTCAAAATGTAAATGTACGTTTTAGAAGTAGAACAAAATAATCAAGAAACTTGTTCAAGCTTCTTGAACCTCCACTTGCAATGAAGTTCAGAAAGACCAGGATTCATAAGCTACAGTTCTTACATGAAAACAATAAACAATGCAGACACAATGTTGTCTGTGAGCACTTGGTGCACAAAGACTCCACTGCAGAAGGAAAAACATTTTGAAGCTGCCTTAAAGTTTGCTGCTGAACATTTGAACAATAAATGATTGAAGTACTGGTAAGAAATAGTCTGGTCAAAATAAAGTATTAAAAAATTACATACCAACAATAAAGTTTAGAGATGGGAACATCATAGAGTCGGACTGTCTTTAACAATATGGTACTGTAAAACCTCATTAAATTGAATTGAGGATAAATGTACTGAGTTATTCTTAATCAGAGGTCTAAGATGAACTATCAAAGGGTGATTTTTTTTTTTCCCTCAAGACACTGATCCAAATAAACAGGCAATCAAACCCTCAACAGAGGAAGAAAACTGCTGGAATGGCCACGGCAATCATCCCGATGGAAAATTGATGGAAAGAATTCATGATCAAATAGCATTGAAAATTTGAAGAGAGTTTGTGCTGAAGAATGGGTCCAAATCATGCCTGGACTAAGCATGCAAATACTTTCTCCATGCATTAGTCCTCCTCAATCTACCATGACCAAAAAAGCTTTACTAAGTATTAAAGAAATATCACTAACTGTGTCGATTACTTAGTCCCTCTGCCTTTTATATAATTTCTTTGTATGTCTAAGTTACTTGGGTTGTGCACTGATATCTAGTATTATTTTTTGCTAATAGCCCTATTAGAATGAATTTCATGTGTTCCACACTTGTTTTTACCACTGCATGTACCGTAGGTTGATGCTAAATGCCAGACTTTACAACAGAGTTGCAGAAACAGGGCCGTTGACCTCTGTCCTTCAGAATACTCAGTCAGAAATGATAAAACGCCTCCCCTTTCTGCTTTTCTCCTCCTACTCCTCTTGTTATTTGTCTACCCCCCTCATGGCTGCATTTTTTCTTCTTTGTATGCCAAAACACAGCACCTCCTGTTCCGACCTGAAAAGAGTTGCCTCTCACCATGCTCTACATGTGTGCCAGGCTCGGGCAACGCGGAGCAATTAGAGGAAATGTGAAGCAGCTCTACATGTCAGCGTACGCCACACTCACTGCCACTCAAACTGCATCCATGGGAAGCAAACAATGGAACAATGTTCTAGTTTATAGCTGTCAAAACAGAAGGCCTGGTTGCTGTTTCTCTTACGCCTTTCGCTAGACCGCGTCGATACCCTAATGTGTCACAGAGTGGGGAAGTTAGCTGTTCTTTTCTTGATTTTCTGTAATGTCACATTGCGCTATTGTGCAAGTCCAAAGAAGTAGAGTTACACGTAGAACCTTTTTTATTGCTCTTCGTATGAGGAACTCTGTCAAACAGCGACACAGTGAAAGTCATGGCAAATGGATGATTCAACATTCAAATGGGTACATTACAGGGTTCACCTCTGTATCAGGCACCTTCATGCTTTCTACCAAAAGAATTTCACATTTCTGCCTCTTATATCCCTCTCACCTTCGTTTCTCATTGTCTCCATTTCCTCTGCAGACATTACATTTCAAACACAGACATTCAATGCCAGGAAAAAAGAAAGAGTTAGAAAATGTAAAATGGATCCAATCACATAAAAGCTTTTGTCTAATAGTCACTCAGAAAATCACTCTCCACCCAATTTGAGAGGGTACTGCCACTAGATCCTTCCTTGTGTGATCTTTTCAATAAAATGTATCAGTGACGGAAAATCCTCTTGATTTGAATATATTCAAATTTGAGCATGAGTCTGACTTCTGTTGCATTGGAAGCTAAGCAGATCTGCATACAGTCACACTTTAATTTTAAATATATATATATATATATATTTTTTTTTTAACTGTTGCTTTTTTTATTCTCTAACTTCATATTAAACTAGAGATGCACCGGTGAGATAGCCAGAGTTCTGCATCTTTCATTTTTTCATTTATCTTTATTTCTTCTGAAAAAGTACAAAAACATCCGATTTTATTTTCTGATTCACCAAGACTGTTATGCATCAAGACTAAAAACTCCCAACATGTTTTATCTAATAATGCATCTGTGAAAAGAATTAACTTTGATTTGTCTTTTAAAACAATAAAAAAAATCAAATTAAGCTTAGGGACATATGTTCTGATACATAAAAAGTGTATTTTTTTCTATGTATAATTGTATACATTATACAAAAACGGCAATATCATTGCCGTTTTTATTCTATTGGAATAAAAACTGCTCTCTATAAAAAAGCGAAAAAAATAAAAACCTACAGCACATTTGTTCTCCTTTATGTGTCACAGTACTTATGGAAAAAAATTGGAAGCATCAAAAACAGAATAGACAAGTCAGACCTGAACGAAATCTGCCTGATTGGTACATCCCTACTTAAAAATCTTTGTTTTACGCTCTTATAATAAAGAAAATACCATATAAATTATTGTTAAGAACACAAACCTAGTAAACGTATAACAATAAACAATTCAAACTAAAGATAAGAAAATGTGTTCTTTTTATTTTTAAGAAAAATTCCATATAACACCTATTTGAATTACATCTGTATTCTCCTTTGAGTTATAGTCCATATAGCTTATGTAAATCTTTGAGAATGTGTGTTCACACAGTGATTTGCATAATGGCACATGATTTTGACAGAGAGAGGGACCCCTTGACATTTTTATAATGGCACTTTACAGGGTGGACAAGGTTGGGGGCAGGGCGAAGTATGCAAGGCAGTACTTGTGGAACCACATATAGGGACCTGTAGTGTGTCTTCCAACCAAGGAGCGAGACAGTCACCCATGGTACGCTGTGGTTTTAAGAGTATCAGATTTCATATTGGGACTTATATGGTGAATATGGACATAATTACATGTCTGAGTTCATGTAATTATGTCCCAATATGACATAATTACATGAACTAATTTCTCTTTTCTTCAAATCAATTGATTTACTGTTTTATCACGTTACAATCATTGACTCCCCGCCTCTCCAGGTGTAGAGTTGGCCTCTCCCAGATTTGCACATCTACGCCATAGGAGAAAAGCATCTCCACAGTGTAATGCTGTTTCATCAGTGGGATTGTGTGTTCAGGTTTATGTCAAGGTTTTCTGCCCTACAACAGAGTACATTTTTTCCACATTTATGCATCCTACATGGCCTTCATGGACGTCTCAACAATGACTTTCTCTTTGTCACTTTACTATAGGGGACACATTTGTATAGTGCAGCATTGACAGTTTTCATGTTAGCATATTCTCCCAACTGAGCTGTAGATCTCTACAATTCTCATCATGGAGAAAGTAATGGTTACTTTTTTCATTAATGCCCTTTGCAGAATTGTCAGTTTAGGTATATTGTTATGTCTCGGTTAGTTTGCAACTCTGCCATCTTGCAGAATGAAGACTCAAACAATGCTCTGTGAGATGTTGAAACACTGTTGTGACCTGCCTGGTGGGTTTCTTGATCTTCATGGTGATGTTTATTCACTGCTGTTCTCAAATCACTATTGAGGTTAAATTACAGTCAGTACACTGAATTTCATTAGGAGTAATATAATAGGGGTTTGAATAGAAATGTGTATCGTGCTTTTATGTGTAAAAACATTTGAAAGCTATGTATTTGTTTACCTCCTCCTTTACCTTCACATTTATCATCTGCTTTGTGTTGGACTTTATATAAAATCCTAAGAAAAATACATAATAGTTCCTGGTTGTAATGAGGCAAAATGTAGTACGTTTCTTGAGGTATGAGTATTTTCTCCATGGCATCAACAAAATAATTTTCCCCACTCTGATTGAGATTTTTATTATTTTTTTTAAATCAATTACAAAAAAATATTTGTTTTGGTGAGGGACGTCAGTCAAATAAAATCCAGAAAACGTGGTTCTTGTCAACACCAGTGGGATTGGAAGAGTCCCGAGTCGCAGACTGGGGTGTGCATGTCTGACACAGTCGTCTGTGGGAGAGGCCACCAGCAAATTAAAAGGTCACAGACTTTGATGGCTCTCCCGTTTTACTCTGACACACTCCCCTATGTCTTGTCTGAGAGGCACATGCAACAATGGCATTATTTTAGCTTGCCCAAACAGCTTAGACAATACTGCAGCCTAAGGCCATATGCTGTGCCTGAGGCCATCCAAAAGTCCTCCCATGTTTGTGTCCGTGGGAACAAGAGGTAGACTAAAAGGGTTGTCTGGAAATCACTCCCCTAACATATCGTGAAGGAAGTTTTTTTTTTTGTTTGTTTGTTTTTGGGGTTTTTTGCTGCAAGGGGTAAAACAAGATGGCTGATAAACACCAGTCAATACATGACATGCCTTGAGAAAAATCTGATCTGTAAGACAGGTTATAAATGGAGAAGTAAAGTAAAACAAAACTTATTAATTATGTCACAATTTATTGGAATTTCTAAAACATATATTGAAACTATGGTTTATTCATGGTGGGGTTGTTTTTTTTTCCTTTTTGGCAGTTATAATTTGAACCAAAAAGGGTAGACCTCAATTAAAGGAGGATTCAAAATCTGAGCTTTGTATCCTTGAAATTAGTACAAATTTCATATTGATGCATCCACTCTTTTTTTTGCACTCTTGAGCCCACTCTTTGGTCACACATCTGTCTCACTCCTTGCTTCAAATCCCCGTCATAGTGACATGCATACACGCTCAGGCATAAGCAGACACTTCATTAAAATGCATAAAGAGTCTCACTCGCACACTTACACACACCTGACACATGCATTAATTAGCACACAAGGAACAAGCTAGCCTCTCCATTCACACCCTGAGCCTCTTTCATTAGCATGACAGTGGCTAGCGGCGGCCGGGCGCCCGTCGACTGCAAGGTTCTCTCCTTGGGGCCCCTGATTAAAAGGAGAATTCCTTGGACGATTCCTTTCATCGCTGCACCCATGCAGAGAGTCTTGGATGATCCTCGATCTGCAAACTGTCAAGTGTACCTGCTTCTATGGGCTGGTCTCTTTGAGTCACTTCTCCATCTCTCCATGCACCATCCTTCCTCCTCTCACTCGGACCCACTACAGTCGGCTTTCTTCCATCCGAATGTAATTGTCACCTCACTTCCTAATTCTCAGCGAGGCCATTTGGGCTTTCCTTTCAGGTATTCTAACATATGTATGCAAAAGAGGAGGCCTGGTGTTGGCCCTTGTTCTGCTCCTAGATACAGATCACACAACTCTTGGGATTCACAATGACGGCCCTAGGTGACCAACAGAACAGAGCTGGTTCAATAAAAGCTCATTTCACTGTACTTAGAAACCACCTTTCTCTCTTTTCAGCACACAGGGATCTTAGCACCCTAACACCTGACGTACAGGGCGGCTATCATCTCAGGCCTTTCCCACCGGGTCTCCTCCATCCAGCCTGGATTTCAAGGCAAAACGTCTCATTAGCTGTGGTCCTTGAAAGAAGGGCACTCAATTTTAAATTCAGTTACACATTCCCTTTGAGTGGGACTGGAAGGCAAAGAGGAAGGCTGATAGTGGAGAGAACCAAGGCATGGAGATGATCTCAATTGAAGGCTGGGGCCTTGGACCCCAAAGGGAGCGATAGCAGAGAGGGCTGTAAGGTGTGCTGAGGCAGCCATAATTTTACACCATCATTACATCTAAGGACTGTAGATTTATGCTAATGCCAGTTTCAGGAAGAAGGTCTGCAGAAAATAGGTTTGGAGGTTCACTAAAGGGTGTGCAGTTTGAAGTCCATCTTTAGTCTACGTTTGCCTAATGTTTGCAGTTTTGGATTGCTCACACACCTCAGTCTCTTTTGTTGACTCTTGGCCTTCCACATTTATTGGCACACCTGATACAAATTTGCTAAAATACTTTAAAATAAATTTATATTTTATTTCAAAAGTTTTATTAATTTAATCTTTCATTTGTTATTCAGTAGGGAAAACAAATGTAATGTTAAGAAATATATATATATATTTTTTTTAGCAAAATCACCAGTGGCACAGTTTTTCATATAACTAATGACCCCCTTTTAAATAAATGCAACAAACCCATTTTTTATTCATACATTACTTCTTTTAAGTAATCAGTGAGTTTGGGAACTTTTAATTGATAGTAAATTATTTGTTGTTTACCTGAAGAATGTTTATCAGTGGTCCCCAACCCCCGGGCCGCGGCCCAGCACCGGTCCGTGGACCAATTGGTACCGGGCCGCGCAAGAAATAATTAAATATTTCCGCTTTATGTATTACCTGAGTCTGGAGGATCTTTTATTTTGAAAATCCTTTAACCGGATTCTCTCGGTTACGTCTTGCGCTCCAACATTGAGCCACAAGCAGCAAAATCAGTAAAAAACAGATCAGATTCTTTGGAAAGTTTCTTTGCGAAGGGGAAAAGGCCAGAGAAGAGACAGGAGAATGGATTTATCCCGGTAGGTGATTCCAAGCTGCTCTGCATGATATGGTGACCGGATGTTCATGAGGCAATGAATTTTTCTATTTGCTGCACTATGATTTGCAGGTGAGTTATGTTTTTTTGTAGTTAACATTTTTAACTGAATAAACATTCATTTATGAAAATGACCTTTACATATAGTAACAAACATTTCCTCATATCACCTCCGATGTCCACTGGACTCTCAGTTGCCATGTCAACTGTTTGGGATCCCCTCCGTTCTTACGTCACCGCACTTTCTGATTGGCTACCTGTCACATTCAACAGGCTGCGTTCAGTCAGTGAAAACCCCACAGGCTGCGATAATCGGGCCAAGACAATGTTGAATATGCCCGATTTTAGATCGGGCATATTCAACACACCACCACGTAACACACCACACACTGCAGGACGTTGTAAGATTGTCGTAAAGGGAAATCGGGGCAAAAAAAAAAAAGGCTTTAGCGGGAACACCAACATGCACAAGATGAATATTTGGAAAAGCTCTTCATCCTTATATCTGTGGATGTATCTGTGATGCTGTGGGCCTTTTAATCATTCAAATCCCATGAGAACTTTTCTGGTATACATGATAGACTTTCTAAAATACCACGACTTTTTAGATGAAGATCTGCTTCTACCAGATAACTGAAAGTGATTCTTGGTTTTTATATTTTACCAGGCTAAAGATCTAAAACATTTGGCCAGTATAGGAATAACAGACCAGACAAACTATTACAATATCCACAGCACTCTCAGTTGCCACTGGGTGACTCATGAATTTGCAGGAACTAGATTGATGGTGCCAAAAGGAATGGCCACAGATCCTCCTTCCATGTGATCCAATCTTGTAAAATTTGATAAAAGACAAAATATCATCCTTTTGGCAAAATCATTGTATGTAGCACTAACAGCAGCGATGTCAGTAATTGTGCACAGTTATTTTGTTACGAAACACTTTTTTTAATTACAAAGGATGAATTAACATCTACCCATTTATTCCTGCAGAGTTGCAAAGAGACCTAGTTTTAAGTTTTAAAGTTTTAAAGTGGTCATCGTGTGATGACAGGATACACACTGGACAGGTTGCAAGAATAAAATTGAGACACACAAGACAAGCAACCATGCAGACAACCATGTAGCAACCATGTAGACACACATCTACTGTCAATTTTAGATCAATTAACCCCATAAACCCACCCCTCAAACAGAAAAACTCTAGTCATATTGGGTATTTTTCCAAAATCTTCATCATTATTCATCGTTATTGGGGATGGTTTTAAATGACGCAGGTATTCCAGTAGAAATCACAGTGAATTCTAGTCAGTAAAAACTTTTTTAATATTTTCACAACAATCCAGGTGTGGAAGATTTAACAAATGTTTTGTCTTTCCTTTTCCTGGTGGGCTGAGACCTCAGATTGGTGTCTTTCTGGGCTCCGCAGTTGACCAGCAGTGCTCTTTGAGATCCAGCCTCATGAAGGAAATGCCTCCTAAAGAAGCTTGTGGTGTGCACACCACATACAGCACCAGTCTCCACTAATGATGGCTGCATGGCAGCGGCTACATGCAGCAGGGGGCAAGCTGACAGACTCTTAACGAGGAAATTTCATAGAGAGACAGGGTCAGTGGTGTCAGAGCTGAGCAGATTTCGGACCATGCTACATCACACGCAGATGAAGAAAATCCCATCATGTGCTCCTTCAGCTAGAGTGGAACTCATAATTAGGATTAGATGAAATCATCAAAACTCGTCCGGGTTGCTAGACCCCTGCTGGGTTTTGCAGTTGATAGCCAACAACCAGCAATACAAAGGATGCAGTGTGATAAGAGTCGATTGGCACTGAGCTTTCACTGATTTCTCATTCTGAACCATCGATTAGGACAACTATTGATCAATTTCTTTTGCTGTGTTACTTTGCAACCATGGACCAAGATGAGATTAGTAATAGAGGGTGGCACCATGGTGAGCTAGAGGGCAGATGAGGGACATGTGTCATGTGGATCATTCCCTTAGCTTTCCTCAAAATGTAATCAGAACCTAGTCACACCTTTATGATAATTAACCAGGTGAATCAATAAGGACCCTCTGATGGAATTAATAAGATGTGGCATAAGAAAAAGTGACAATATGGTAGAGTTTGACTGACTAAGGTCAGTAATAGTTTTTATTAAGAAAGAAGAATCTCCATATCAAATACCAACTAACTAAGGTTGGTATTATACTAAGGAATGTTCTTGTCACATGTTTGTAATCCTACATTCTTCTGTTATTAAAAGAAGAGTGAAAGAGTGCACAGGCCTTTTGAGAAAGCGTACACACTTTCAGTAGAACTATTTAGAGGATTTATTTTAAGAATGCTCAGCTTGAACAATTTAAAGCTTAATTTAGGTGATAGCAAGGCATTTTCCATCTGATACCAGGGATCAGCGAGCGGTCCCGAACACAGGATTTTTTAAATTATCCATATCGGATGTCCCTAATAACACTCAGCTCATAATAGTGTTTGTTATCTTGCCTGTGATGATGGCACCCCTTGTGAGACATGTGTCCAGGTGTCAGTTTTTAACAATCACTGCCTATTTTGGAGTGTATTGCTTGCAAAACTGTTATAGTTCATGTAAATTATTTTGTTGATTAAATCTGTGTTTTGCTCTTTAGGGTTTAATCCTGCACACATGCGACTGTGTGCAGGATTAGCTTTGGTGACGGAAATATCCTGTGTTTCTGTCACCCTGTGTCATGTGATTTCCATCCCCTTGTGGTGCAAAGTTACTCATGTCAGGATGCTGCCTCACATCCATTGGTTAGGTGCAATTTCACTGCCTCCCATTGGGGCTGAATTAAGGGTGTCTATTTGACATCTGGCTTTTCTATAAGTATGTTCCACATCGTATATTTCCCAGCTCAGCTAATCTAGATAAGGCCAAACATTATGCAGTTTATTTAATTTTCTGGCAAGAAAGAACTCTTCACTTGCAGTCGCTGTTATAAATTTGTGAAAGTGGCCATACTCACATATAATGCCTGTCAAAAGTCAATTTCTTCCTCCTTAAGCCATTTCTCATCGCTGCAAATTGAACTGTGCCACACAGATTCTGAGTGTAAAAGGAGTCGCACACGAAGGTGGGGAAAGCCAGGAAGAACCTGCTGCTGCTGCTGCGAGCATAGAGGAGGGAGGGTATTCGTGCCCTACGGCACACTGCAGGGGCTAAAACGTTCCTCCACATCTACGCAGCCAGCGAAGAGTCTGGAGACATACATGGGATTACACCCTGTGTTATTGCCCTAGGCAGTCACCAGGAGAGGCCCTCACACGTACCAGAGAGTCATGCGTAAAATATATTGCACCTTGCAAATCTTAAACATTATGCGCAAATTGTAAAAGTGTGTAAATTCAGTTGATTTTTTTTTTCTTCCAACTGAATCAGGAAGAACTATCCACCTGCTATAGGTTTCTTTACATAGTTAATAAAAAACTTGATATATGAGCATTGTTTCCTGGTGCTGGCAGCAGGTGACTAAATGAGAGAAAATTTCAGAGGAACATGAGGTTGTCAGTTTTAAGGAGCTTCATTTTTATCCCAAGAACACTGATACAAAGTTGAAACAGCTACTTAAATATTGTGAAATCAATCAAGTGTCAAATTTTGTACAGTTGCTTGAATGTGCGATACAAGAAGAAAGCCTCTTTTCTCGCTGTGCTACAGACCCCAAGGTGACATATTTTCCTCCTTTAACCACAGCGAGATGCATCACTTGCATACACACCGGCAGGTTCTGGTTGGTGAACAAATGAAAGTATCTTCTTAACACTGTGCAGGAGGACCCAGGGGGTGTTCTCCACTGTCGGCTAAGCACACAATCCTCCCCAGTCAAGCCCACTCGTACTTGCACCGACACACAGCCATTTGCACTACATATCCAAGAAAAACTCTGTCAGTAGGAACTGAAAGGTCACACGAGAACTACAATGTGCTCCACTTACAGATTCAGTGCAGAGAAATTTGATTTCTATCTTTTAAGCATATAATCATTAAAATTTTCTGTTACTGACAATAAGAATAAAATCTTGCATGTGTTTTAGTTGGGGGTTTTTTAGCTGTGGTTTTAGGCAGTGGTAAGTATTAGAAATAAATCCTCTTTTTTTTTTTTTTGGTTTCAGTTAGTTTATGTCTCACCTTTCACCTTCGGATGTGTTCTCATCGCAGCTCAAAGAAAGATAAAAAAAAGAAATGTCAGAAACATTTCTCTTACTCTTTCAACCCTTGTGCCCATTAACAGTTAGTGCTTGGAGTAATTGTGATTTGAATGTAACCCCAAATCTGTTTAATGATCCATAGAGGGAGCACAGGTAAAGTGCTTTTAACGAGAGGGCCCTTATTTTACCAGCCGCAGAGGAGCAGAGAGGAGCCGGGCTGCTATTTCACATCGAGCTTCAAAGCGGCGCTTCAAATTGTGCCGACGAGACTTCATTTCCTCTTATCTGAGTGTGTATAGGTCCTCCACAGTAAGAGTGCACCGAGTGAAAATGTGAGGGGACGGCGGGTGAAGATGTATAGAGCACACAGCGCAGCACAGTCAGGAAGACTCAAATTAAATGAATATGAGAAATGGGGGAAATTGTTAGACATTACAGTGGCATGCTCATAAGCGTGGGTCTACAGTTATGTCCTCCTCCAGACAGACCTGAGAGATACTTTATAGCAATGAAAAGGTCTATGAGATTCATTTTCCTGCGACTTTGCATGCAATACACAGACTCTATACCATAACTACCATGGCTCAGGGCGTCACTTGAAAATTTTCTGCGCTTTTGACAGGGCGTTTTGTTTCAGACTATCAAACAATTGTCAATATCAGACAAAGACAACAGCTAAATAAAAACAAGATGTTTTCAAATGTATTTTGATTTTATGTTGTTTTTCTTTGCTTTTATCTGGATAAAAAGCTATCCAGATGTGAGAAAGTAATCGCTTAAATCATAAATCATTTCAGGAAAATTTGTTTATTGTGAGGACTTGTCTGACAACATAAAGTAGAGAATAAGATCTCAAAACTAACACATTTATTCAACAATGGAATAAGAAACAAAGTCATTTTGGTATATCAGTCTGGAATTGTTGCAAGGTTCTTTTGTGAGGATTTGGGATACAAGGAAATCACAATCAGTGCAATTATCCATAAATGGTGAAAAGATAGATAGAATTATGTGAAATACTAGGAACAATGTGGATATCAAAAGAGAGCATATGGCAGAGTAGCTATGATTTTCTTTAAATACTTCATTCCTAGATTTAGGCCACAAACAAGCCACTGGGAACAGTCAGTGTTCCCCTTGATACTGGTGGCTGGAACCTTAGATCAACCCAACCCAGAGAGAAAGCAGCAAGCTGTTTCAGGAACATGTGCAGTGCATGCACCATGTGCTGTGGCTGTTGTCCTTAACACAGTTGTCCTGGGTTTGATTCCCCGTTTGGGGCCATTTGCTGCTCCCCTCCCTATTTTCTGTCAATTTAGAGTTGGATATGAACTGCTTAGTCATGTGCAAGACTGATTCTGGAACCATAAGATAAGACCCAGCACAACATGTACCATGAGCAACAGGAAGTGGGTAATATCAAGTCCTTTCAATGGAGATGGCTCAGCATAAGAGCAAAAGAGGCTACGATCTACCAAATGAAACAAAACCCAAGATGAAGGCTCTGCAAGCATTTTGTGCAATATCTTACAAGAACCAAGCTTGTGTTGGAAGTCCCAGTCAAATGAAACACCATGGAAAGTTACAAATGAAAGTGCAAAGATCCTCTGGGACTTCCAGTTCCAGATTGATAAGAAAAAGGATGGCGTTGGACAAAGTAGACAAAATGGCAGACATAACAATTCCATGTGATTGCAACATCAAGAAGATGGAATGTTAGAATTCAATCCATAAAGGCAGAGTGGAGAGGTCTGTATATAATGTGTGCGTGTGTATGTTGTATGAGTATCACCTAATTTGGTCTACCATTATTGAATTGGGTTTAGCTGAACTTTTAGATAGCAAATTCTTTGCCCCGTTTTGTTCCTTTGAACAAAATAGAAATGCTTTCATACATTTTAATTGCAGAGTTGATATTGCATTTTAAATTCTCTCACCGGTTGTTAGATTTTGTTTTTCTGTGTGTGTAATAGTCCGTAATCCTTATGTTTGAGATGCCACAGAAATTTCTCTCAGCAGTATGCTCCCAAACCCAAGTCAATTGACATTTAACCTGCAGAAATAATCAACCAAACATCTTTTCTGGAAGAGGGTAAAGATGTACTTAATGATTTACAGCAGTCTAACTAACTCTGGATCGGCTTGGAAGGCCGTCTGACAATATAGTGTTTTGCACTATTTTGGAGCCGTGACATAAAATATTAAAAATTGCTTGATTTGGTTAGTAGGGCTCTCACTGGAAATGCACAAATATATTCCATTAACAGCCAGCAGGCAGGAAGTCCAAGTTCTGATGACAAACTATTAATTGAGTTATAGGTTTCTCACTGAGAAAAATAATCACATGGCAATTGGAAGGTTGTGAGCCAACCTTCCAGGTTAATCTCCCCTGCTGATTCCTCCCAGGACAAGGCACAGAACACCAAGTTTACTTTCAGCTTACATATTGGTGGATGGTTGTGTGAATGTTATGAGTGCAAGTGGATCAATGAGACTCTAGTGTAAAAGCACTCTGTGGTTAGTATAACAAGAAAAAGCACTATACAAGTTAATTTACCATGTCATACCATATGTTAGAAAACAAAAAACTACATACACTGTAATTCAGCCATAAGGGATAGAAAGACATTTGTTAGTTTTGAAATGTTTAATATGTGTTAGCCTTTCTATAATTAGAAGAAAAAAAAATTACTCCCATGATTTAGATCTGCCATTTTGATAAAAACAAGTGCATCATTTGGTCCAGTGCATTTATACACCTGCCTCAGTCTATTGCTCCTTCATAGCCCAGTAATATAAAAACTGGGAAACTGAAGGTAACTTGAATGCCCTCCCCCAATACAATAATACATCTTGGACTGAAAAACTACAGTTGGAAAGCTTTGAGGTTGGATTGAATGAATGAAAAAAGACAAAATGTCACCAATTTCATCTCTGAAGATTTCAGATAGGGTCTGACAATGAAGGCACATCAAAGGGAAATGCAGACCCCAAAGCCTTCAAAAGGCACTGTGAGCATATGCAGGGTTATTAAATAGATGAATATTGACAGGGTTTTTCCTATTTCAGGTGAAGAGAATCTCGGCTATATCTCTTCAGATCCAACAAGAGCTAAGAGAAGGCAAGCACAGTCAGGGCGCTCTCTTCCTCCTCCCAGCCATTCACAGCAGACCTAATTGACAAGCAAAACCCTCCAACGGTTCGCTGCCCACCCACCCCCCTATCTTCCGCCACCCCTTCCCACCGCCAACTTTGCCCACTGGACCGAGATGTTGCTGAGCCAATCAGGAGAGGTTTTGTTTGCTGAACTCCGGTACGTCCTTCAGCACTTTGGCCCCATTCATCTCACCAAACAATCCCCCTAAGAATTTAACTGGTGGGCAAACACACAGTACATGGGTAATGATGGGGGCACCTTGGCTGTCGGTGTGAATATTTACCCTGTCATCAAAGGAGGGGCATGCATATAAATCTGCGCCTGCCCTCCCAAGTTCAGGTTCAGGGTTTGGAAGTGCGGGAGTCGAAGCGAGAAAGACAGCGAGTGAATATTTCTCAGATCTAAGAGCCTATGGAATGTGATGGAGCTTTAAACATATGGAGTATGATAGGAAATTAGCTTGGTTTGTAACTCCACAAGCACACAGAGGTTGCTTAAAATGTCAGATCCATGAATAAATACATTTGAAAACAAAATGGCACCCACCCACGCAGCTGGGCTAGTCGATTGTAGATGTGTGGAAATACTGTGGTTCATCTTAAGCACCCAGCTCTGTTTTTGTTTCTTACATCCAAAGGTTCTGTGCCCTGCTCCTGCAATGAAATTGAAACGAAGTTTGCTTCCTGAGTTTTGCAGAAAGTTGCGACCTTTTCCGCAATATTGTATTCTGTTGTTTAACACCCGATAAACAATCCCCATTCCATTGTTCAACACCTGATAAACTCAATTCGTGAGGGGCCAGGAAACAATTCTGCTAAAGAGAGAGGCAAGAAAATAGCTGCAATCAGCCAGCAGATTGCAGTGTTTTGTCTGCGATTTGGAAGAGTGGAAAGATTCCATCTGGCCAGTTTTGCAGCTGATATGCTACTGGTAATATGTTCAGCCTAGGTAAACTTACGATGGGCTGAATGGATGTTTTATTGAAACTTGTGTGTATAGCAGTCAGGAGCTTGCATGGTCTATTGGAAGGAAACAAACATTCCATTTTATTTTTTTTCCCTTCATGTGTAAAAGTTGAAGTATCTGCCATTTTTTTATTCCCCATCAACCTTGAGCAAATCACTTTCTGTAAGTATAGACTTGCAGCTGCTTTATATAGAAAAGCACAAACTACAAAGTGTTATTGAATAGGAAAATATAACCTCTTTAAGTGGCAACATGTTTAAGGTCCAAGTATTTCATTTCAGTGATTTTATTCTATTGAGATTATCTTGAAAACATAAAAGAGCAATCCAAAAGCTACAGAAGAGAAAATAACCTCACTTTTTTTTATCTGCTCTTCATGATGCAGCGCTGCTTTTAGTGTTGATTCTCCAGAAGTAGTGCAAACATATAGCTCCCTTCACACTTATTGGCATCCTTATTAAAGATGTGAAATTTCTAAAACCAAATTTACAATTGCAATCTCAGAATAAAATATTTTAAGAGTCATTACCTACAAATGAAGTATCACTGGCATCATAAGCCTCTCAACTACTGAGGATAGAAGTCTAAATAACAGTTTTTATCAAAACCACAAGTGCCACTTTTAATAACTAATACAAAAAAATGCAAATAACAAAAGCAATTTTGAAATGTGCACTTCACTTTTTTAAGCTGATTGAGGGATCTAATCGTAATTCAAGACTTTCTGTTTCCCTGGGTCATAAAAATTTCTAAAACATTTTACATAGGTGTAAATGTGAGAGTTTATGGTGCATACAGTCTTATAATGGCTCTGAAATACATGTGTTGTTTTTTGATGCAGTTTACCTCTGAATAGTCCATGTGTATTGGGATGAAGTGTGTGGAATTTACAGTGTACTGCTCTGTCAGGACAGGGTCTCTTTTCACTTGACGTCACTATCTCTTTTAGTTAGTTATTTCTTATGACAGTGAGTGGTCTCAAGTGTTCATATAAGTATCAGACAAAATATTTAGGAAGTAGGTCACTTTAGTTTAAAGAATCCAGAATTTCAAGGTGAGTCAATCTTAATCAGAGCAGAATCTTAGCTTGGCATGATGTTAATGGGCCATTACTAGAATGTTTAAGTTGCAGTTGAATTATTTTTGTACCAGTGGTGCATGTGTGTCAAAAACACTGATGTTGTGAAATCTTTCAATATGCTCAAAAACAGCAGCCTGGCTTATCTGATGAGGAAATTATGTGTGTTACATTGTGAAGTGTGTAGTAAAATGATCAAAGTGTGTATTTTTTCTATGTCATGGTGCCTACAGCGTTTAATAGATGCGCAATAGTATGACACAGGCTGGGCGTATCAATTATATATATGGAAGGCATTGTATGTGGGATGTTTTGTGTTGTATTTGTTAGCGTTGGGGTTGGAGGACCTTTCATTCCCATCATTTCTTAATACTAAACAACCTCACAGTACTTTCAGATCAATAAAGAGCTTGTTGCAGATTACTCTACATGCCCAAGCCGCTGGAAAACTAGACTTCTGAGAAGCCATCAGAGACCCAGAAAGACACAAGCAGGATTACATTAAAAAGGATGACCTTATTATAGGCAGGAATGGGCGTTGTGCATTTTTTCCTTGCACGAAGGCAGAGAAAAGGGGTGATAATGGCAGCATGATATGTTTTATTTATTCATTTTGAGGATGTGCAGTTATTATTCAACAGACGAGTGTGTTGGCTTGAAATCACAGCCTATGTCAACAAGAGGCAGATGTGCACGTGCGCTCGGTGCGGAGAAATGAAGTGAAGGAAAGGGAGGGATTTGTGTTAAAGCTGTGAAACCGTACTGCTGTTTAAACACAAATTAGCAAAATCTGCCCAAATACATGGAATAGTAGCAACAGAGCCTTTCTTAGACTTTTGTCGAAGCCTTGTCTAGTTTGGTTATGACCTGTACAAAATACCAGATCTATCAAGTAATTAATTTACTTATTCTTTTAATACTATATTCTGCCATTAGTGGAATTATTATTAGTAGTGGTATATTTTGTTGGTTTGTTTTATTTCATTTTTAGAACTATATATTTTACATATCATGTCTATTAGCATAAAAACATTAAAAAAAAATCAGAAACTGGAAAGTATTGCCAACATGTAAAATCCCTCTTTTTTAGACTAACACTAACCTGTGGAAGTGTGCAGTCACTGAAACATCTTTCTTTCTCTGTCTGCCTCTCTCTCTCACATACATACACACACGCAAACGCACGCACCTACACACACACACACGCAAACAAAGCCTTTTGTACCATCTTCCACACCAGTACTCCTCTAGGGGCCAATACTGTGCTGCAAAGCCCTTTAGAGGGGCAGCAAGCCGGAAAATGACCCCATGCTGTCACCGCTCGCCTCAGCCCCGCCTGGTTACGCCCGTTTCCCAAGGACCCACCGAGGGTCCAATGCCCCCAGGCCTCCCTCTCACACCACTCTACCTCCTGGGGCCAAACGTTAACAGCGGCTCGCCGCTGCAGACAATGGCTGCCGGGAGACGTGGGAAAGAAATGTCACAAGGCTCTCTGACAAGCAGAGTTCGACCCCCTGACCTCGAGGGCTGGTCCCACTGGGCGTCTTTATGTAAACACGGGGTTTCCAAAGAAAAGCATACCCTGTGTTAATCAGATTCATAACCCATGTGAGAAAATACCAAAGAAGTTGAGGTGTGAACTGGAGGTTCGAACTGGTGGCGACTTCTTCACTAAAGTTAGCAAAAAAACTACAGCTGCTTATTTCCTTTCTCTGATTTTGTACGTTAAAAGGAGAGTATTAGGAGAGTTTTATAGCTTTGTTCAACAAAACTTCAAATTATTTAGTCAGATTTTCTTAAATAGTATTTTTTCAATCAATGTTAAAGTCCTGAAGCGTGCTTATCAAGTTCAGCACTAAAAGTACTTAAAGGACTTCTATTTGAGGTCTCAGCTGCCTTGTAAACAGTCCTGGTCATTTAACCTCCGACCTTCTGACTTCTCAATCTGTCCAACACCCTCTCCATATGGGACAAGCAGGTCAAATGATGAAACCATAGACCATTCGGCACCTCAAGCAGGGAGGGCTTGGACACGGGCCTGGTGGCTGTGTAGTGTTAAGGGTGCAATTTGTTGTAGAATGTGTGCTAACAAGAAGAACTGGATCACTTATTGTCATTGAGTTAATCACAGAGTCACAAGCTCTCAGTGGTTTTGGATTAAAATCTGAGCAGTGTTTTGGATCAGCCCATTCTGTTACATTAATATTGCTATTATATCTTTTTGTAAATAATATGACAAGTAATATGGCAAGTCAAATTTATTGTTATTAAGAAATTACTCTTAAGTCACCTCAAGTGATCAGCAGCACCTGAATAAATTATTTATCATACTGATCTGTTTGTACATAAGTCACATTATCTTAGTAATGGGTAGTAAAGCATCTGTTCACACTATTTACCACTTCCTAATCTACTTCCTAAAGACTGTTGACAAGTTCTTGTCGATGACCCCTCATTGGTATTAGAGCCCATGTAAAAGGTCAGACCATTGTGGTCACCAAGGGCCAGAGTTCACAAACCAAACAGCCTGACCTCATTCCCAGGAGACTCTAGCTGATGGACTACCCCCGCTAGTTAGTAGAGATCATTATTAACTAGCGCTCAACAAGTGACAGACTGATGATTCTGGATTGGATGGACTGAGATGCTGACCTAACCTAAAACAAGTGACATACATAAATATTTTTCAGGTATGCTTTAAAATATAACAGTGGGGAAAAGCAGCATCTCAAAGAAAAAGGCTACCAAATATGCTTAGCTTATTTTTTTATTTTATTTTTTAAATGAAATTAGGTCTTGGGGCAAAGAAAGAATAAGACCACATTCAATTCATTGTATAGATGTACACTTCATATACAATTTCTGGTTTTTTTAATTATTTGTACTGTGAAGCACTTTGTGACTGCAGTCTAAGAAAGGTGCTATGTTAATAAAATTTTCTTTCTAGATTGCAATATACGCCGTCTTTTAGTTTAAAAAGATGTTAGCTTTCTTTAACAAAAGATATATTCGAAGTAGAAAATAATCTGTGCATTTTTATTGTTTCCACTCCTACATTTGACTTTTTTTTACTGTAAAAGAAATGCATACGCAAGTCTTCCAACTATTGCCTATGTATTTATAGATTTCGTTATTAAATTATGGGAATAAATACTAATATCTCACATAAAATAAAATCTAATATTACACTTTTATATTACATCCATTACAACTATTTATTGTGGTTCCAATTTTCATTTGTATTTGCTTCCATATAATCATGAATGTTTATTTTTTTAAACTATATTTCCCTACAACAGGCTACGTAGGATACCATGTATTTAAATTATTAGTTGTTAAAGTGGGTATGAAACATCCTTAAAGTTGCTATGAATTTATGTAAGGTTTGTATAAGGTGTCCCATGGCAGATGGTTTAATTTTATACACATAGAAGTTAAGTATGAAACAACCAAATCTACAAATCTACAAAAATGGCAAATGGCCAACATGACCAGCACTGCTATTGTTATCATTGTCCTTGGCTCCAGACGACATTTGTATCTCCTAGTAATTGTTGTGATCTGTCAGTTGTTTGACTCAAAAATAATCTGTCTTAGCATCAAGTCAGTAAAGAAAATTACACAGGATTATCATATTTATACATAAAAGATGAGCATACATAATTTATGCATCAATTTCACATGTACAAAGTGGTTTTCGTTTAAAACAGCACCACTTCATTTAGGTTTCCTCATCAAATTGAAAGTATCAGAACTTTATAACAGATTGGTTCCTGCAATTCCAGCCTTTGCTTCATCATTAAGACCATCGCTGCCACAGCGGCTGGATGTAAACTGTAAACCTGCAAAACCTACTGTATACAAGCATATATGAGATGCCGCGCTGTCCCCCGTGTCTCCTTGTAGCCCTCATGATCGTAAATCTGCCTGCATGTCCAATGATCGTTTATGAGCACTTTACATAAAAATCATTCTCACAAACAGCGCCCTTCAGCTTGTAATGAAAGCCAAGCATCAAAGTTAAAGATCAATGTCACGACAGGGATTACTTGCACGTTTGGCAGTGTAAAGAGCATCACAGAGGGATCTATAACAGCATGCTTTGATCTGGTGCGGTAGATGTATTTTTATCTTATGTGCAAAAAATTTCATTGCATGTTTCAGAACACAAGTGTCAAGTTCAAAACTCCCAAGATTTATCGATGTAAAACCAAAAGCCAGTTGAAACAAACTGAATTCCCAGACCGCGACGTGCATTCAGTCCGTATTGGAGGTCAAGGGGTTAAATGGCTGAGGTCATTCAGGCCTGAACCAGTGTCTAGGGATCTCTCAGATCAATCGAAAGCTGTTGAATATGTGGATTATCAAAAGAAGAACATGCATCAGATGGGGTGATTGGTCTCTGATCAGTGGTTCAGATTCTGTTAGAGTTTATTTATCCAAAAAGAGACTAATGGATTTGTCAGCTTGATGATGCAATATTCTGATTAATGAACTGTTATTAACATAACTAATAAAATATTTCTTTACTGTGACTAATTTGAATTCAGCCGCATTTTTAATGTACAAGAAACCAACAAAAATATACTGTGCTTGCAGATTCTATTGACCCTCTCATCAGTTTTTGGCTAAAATATTCAATTTCAGTTCATGTGTATTAAAGAATCTCCTTCCCAAAAGTTTAAGCTTTTTATCTAATTAATCTGGGTATTTTTTCAACAGATTTTTTTTCTTTGCAAAACATTTATTTCATCTAGCTTTGAGAAATTCCAACAAAAATGTGAAAATATTCAGGCTGTGCCAGTAGGTGGCAATAATACTCATATTCAACGTGAATCAATTGCTGCAGATTTATTTATTTTTTTTTTTACAATCAAAAAACAGACATAGACTTTGAAAAAAAACAAAGGCATGTTTAAAAGTCTTTTTTTTCCTGACTGAAAATGCCATAAGCACATCGATAAGGGAAAAAAAATGACTTGACAAAATATGGCAGTGCTCTAACAAATTGTCTGTAGAACCAAATCAAGTAATTTTCAGCCAAATCAAAATTGTTGTCATAGTTCTGATCAGTGAACGCACCATACAAAAGCGCTACAAGGTCTTGCTGCCAACCAGTTTTGTCTGTCTTTGGCTATGTTTTGGGCATTAGAGTCAGTGTTCATTATTTTAGTACTGCTTTGAAATAAAGTCAAAGGAAACGCAAAAATGCTATGTAAAGCAGGTAAGAAGGTACTTCAAAGGAAACTGTTTTCGAGTCATGACTGCAGTTCACTCAGTGAAAATTAGCAACAAACAAATCGGATGGCAACAAGACTGAAAGGAGGACATTAAGTTGTCATCATTTGGTTGACATTAAAGTGGATGTAAATCATTTTTGGCCTTACGTCTTTTTAATGGTTCCTCAAATTAGTATTGTCAGGTCAAAACTTTACAAAAAGAATGGGGACTAGAAATTATCAACTAAAGCCTGACTTGGCTCATCTCACTTTAAAAATACACATATGTTTTTCGTAAACATACTAACCTTTCATCTTCTCAGCTATGTAAAGCATATTCCTGATTTGCTCTATAGCAATTTTCTACCATTGTCTTTGTTATAAGGGTTGTCTAGACAACACCACTAAACCATAATGTTTAATACAGCCACATTTATTCCAACTGATCTGCCTCCCACAAATCTTAACTGCCTGGTGTCGATCTGTTTCTTGGATCAGCCACAGCCCCGACTGTGCTCAGGCAGGTAAGAGCTCTGATAAGCACCCCACTCCCTGGCCTGGGCCACAGATGAAAACACGTCTCCCCTTTTACCACTTTCATCTTTGGCCAACATTCCACCCAAGCCTACCCTATGGCTCCTTGCCCCCTGCCTCCTCTTATCCTTTTTCCTCCTCCAGCCTCTGTCATGCAGGGGACCAAGAATGGCATGCAGGGACAAACTTGAGACCTTGCGAAAAGAGAGGAAAAAAAACAGGAGGGGGAAGGACGTTGAGAGGTGGGGATGGTGAAGAAGAAAGGAGTCGTGAAGAAAAAGAGAAATGCACATTGTACTTTTCAAATGGATGGGAAATGATTCGCTAGGATTTGCTGACAATTATACGGTGGGGTTTAATCAATTCGGACCATTCACAGCGTGGAGAGGGCTGATCCCCCAGTACAAAGGAACAGACCGTGGGAGGGCGGTACCTAAGAAAGCTCTGGCCTGGTGTAAGTAACATGAGGCAACACTCCCCTCCCCACACATTGCACTGCAGCATATGGCTCCTCTCTGAACTTATTAGCTAGCGGATTAAGGCCAATCGCACAGACCCAAGGGCCTGTGGCTGCCTCTGCTACACCCTCCCTTGCTCCCCCTCGCCCCCAGGAATGAAGCTGAGTGACAGGGAGCATTGTGTTGGGCACCTGAATTGCCACACCTCTCACTTACCCTGTCATACAGTGCAGTTTGATGAGGTTATTTGCTAGAAGGAACTGGATCCAACCACTAGCGATAGAGTCACAGAACAAACCACACAGAGCCAATCAGTCTCTAATGTTGCATTAATGCAGGTCCCATCAAGAATTTACACATCTTTCCACCCCATAAGAAAATTTTACCCATTTTAATGACCCTCTCGTAACTCTGCATCTAAATTAGTAAGCTGATCAGCTATGGAGAGGATTGTAAGCACCTGAATGTGAACACACAGATTAGGCCTGTAGATATGATGTCTAATTACCATCTCATTGCAACTCGACATGCAAGCTCGACATGAGTGCGGACATGCTGGGAGAAAAAGGTCCATTTGACAGAGGTTGATTATAGGCCCATTATGCACAAAGTACTTAGAGATGGGCTGAGAGTAGGAATTAAGAGCTTGATGGCTACTGTGAGGGGACCTGGACTGAAGAACAGCGGTGTAGCAGTCAACAGGGTCTTGGGTTTACAGGAGGCCACGGCTGGGGAGGGTGTACAGTAGTTTCTGCCCTTGTTGATTGGTCATCTAGAGAGATCTGACAAAAGAAGAGCCCCCTACTTAAGTCCTCATTTGATCTGGAAAGTGGCAGGCGATCCTCTGAATCTTTTTGTGTCAGCTCAGAGGGGTCAGATGACCCAGAGTGACTTGTCTTACCTGGCACCCATCAAAGCTCCTCATTTGGAGCACATGGTGAATCAGTCTCGGGTATCCACCCCTCTGAGAGCTCCACCTGGCCATAGGGTAAAGAGGTGAGCTCCACAGTGAAGCAGCAGGGGTGCTGGATCCCAGCTTTACTAATCCTATCACATACTGCGAGGGGGTTGAAGAACCCAAAGTTCTTCAACAAAGGTCAGAGATGGGAGCAGAGAATCTACATCTTTGTGGCTAGACAGGATTAGAGGACCAGGGGTTTTGGTCCTCTAATGATTGTGGCATCACGCCTGGAGATCACAAAAGTATTTTTGGAACTAACTGAAGAACCAGCATTTGGTGGGATTGTGAGGATGCGAGACTTACACTGTCAACGATCTTTGATGTGCATCTTTAGTTTATTGTTTGCACACTTGCTTTAAAGTGCAGTTCTTGTTGAGAAAGAAGGCCTTGAAGTTGATCTTGGGTAGAAGAAATCTGGCATTTTCAGACAGATCTTGTACTCCTTATTCTAACACTCATTATGTTTTGCTTGTTGTTACTGGATTTCAAGGAGATTGCCTGTCTTAGAGCTGATGATTGATGGTCTTTCACATCTTTGGCTGTTGCAAACACTATATCTCACATAAAAACCCAAGACACAAACAGTGATACTGCAGGTAAAACTTTGGAAAGGAAAACACATACTCTGTAGGAATTTCATCAACATAGATCTCAAAGAGCATCCTGATAGTCAGGTAATTTTCTTAGTTCATGTTAACCCACATCAGGCCAATCAACACTTCGGCACCAATTCTGACACTCTCTCACCCCCGACAACACCTTGAAAACACAGCTTCACTTATCAAATGCTTTTCTCATAACAGAATGAGCCACAGCACAGCCAAGGCATTCTCAATAGAGCCTACATCCTGGCTAAAAGCAACATTCTGGTTAAAGGTTATAGGGAGATAATATGTTACCTGCAGTTAAAAACTCTGAAAGTGTCTTTAATTAAGACATTACTTCTACAATCCTAAAAACTCAAATTTAAAAAATCCCTTCATGTTGGTGAGTTCTTGCAGATATATAGCATATTGCAGCATTACCAACCAAAATAAATAAAAGACATAAAGGCAAAATGAAGATTCCTCAGATATGATGTATGATCAATAAATCTTTGAATTGTGAAGACCTTCTTGTCAATACCCTAATTTTTAGCTAATTTTTCTCTATCAAATTCAACTGAGGATTCTTGCTGGACTACTCCCAAAATATAATCATTGCATTCAGTCAGTAATTTTTTTTTTTAGTAAAATTAAAACATTACTTTACAGCAAATTAAGCAAGGGGTATGAATAATTTTGGTCTTAATTGTAAATCCTTGATATATATATTTTTTTTCAGATTGGATTGAAATTCTGGATAAGAGTTATAACTGAATAAGTACCGAATGAGATAAAATTCACATTGGAGAATTACAGTGCTTGTCTCTGATTACCTCATTAAATGCATGTTATGTTCAAGAGCATTTAGCAGAGGGCATTAGATAGCCATAGAGATAAAACCTTGAATAGAATGAATGTAAGGCCAATGGTTAACATTTGAGATGAGCTCCATGCTGAACCTTGGGGTTCATTCTGGCACATTTGCCTCCATTATTGACTGAATAGGCAGATTGTGCTGGCAGGGATCCATCTCCCTCCACACACTGTAGCCCTGTATCTCTGTCTGAACTCACTCAAATCACGTTAGGCAGTCAAATCGGGTTAGCCACTCTTTAGCATCAAACACACTTTTGATTCAAAGCATCACTTCATTGTCACTCGACATGTTGGCATGCCAGAGACTGAGTTGTCAGTGCTTCTGCACTGATCCACATCCACTAGGGTCAAACAGACTGGGATACTGAGCTGCTCTGATTGTAGATATGTGTGTGCGTGTGGGTGTGTGCGCGGGTGTGGCAGACAAGCAGGGGGTTGATGGTCGGACCATGAGATTTTTTAGGGAGGGTTGAGAAGAGTTACTGACAATCTGGCAGTCCTTCACAGTGACACGTGTGTTTGATGGTACACACAGCCTGTGTTCAGCCTCTGTGACCCGCTGCTGTCACTGAGGGTCGAGGATGTGGCAGCGTGCCACCGTCTGCGCTGTGGAGGGATACGTTTTGTTCAGGGTGGTTTGGCGAGGGCAAGGACAGAGGTGGGGGTTGGAGCGAAAGACAGGGGTTGTGTCAGAACTGCCAGTCTTTGTGGTTGCTGCAGAGTATAGACCGATACTTACAACTTATATTTATTTTCCCCGAAAAATAAATACATTCTAATAACATGGGTGTTTTCTTTATGTAAAAACTTCATCCTGAAAACTGAATTCACAAGAAAGAAATGCTTGTAAGATGTACGTCATTTCTAGAACAAAAACAGGTTGGAGATAAAACAGCAGCAGATGAGACATGATGTTTTACATTATGTTTAGTTAGAGATGCAACAATAAATTGGCCAGAGGTCAGAATCAGATAAGTTTTCCCTGATTGGCACAGAAAAATAAATGCCTGGTAAACTTATTTATGTTTCTTCCTTTTCATTAAACGGTTCAAAACTAAGAACTTGTTCCATTTTCAGTGATTCTTGGTCAAATTAATGTTGAGTTTGATAAAAATATCTATTTTGCAAGGATATAAGCAACACATAACTACTCTTAAAGTATGCTCTACCATGTCTTCTTTTTGCAATATTGAGGGCGTCTGTATTGATATGATTCCTTGAAAATCTCTTACGACTTTACGTCCTAGAAATTGTTCTCATACCTCGCTAATGTCATTTTCCTGTACCGTTTCCTCTGACATTTTTTCTTCGTCAGGAGTGGCAATTTATTGCACACTATAGAGCAATTATGTTCTTGAGAGTAACCGAGTTGCCCGTCACTCTGATTCATATATGTATACGCTCCGAGGTGGATTCAGATGGTCCGAGTGTGTGAGGCTAATAGCAGAAGAGTAGGAGGAAGAGGTGCATGGAGAAGTTAAAAAGGCTATAAGGCTAACAGTGGGTGTAGGCAGATTTCTAGGTTTGCGTGTGTGTGAGAATGAGTGTGCTTATGTATTAGTGTATAGGCAGCTTGAGGTGCACTAACCCTACTCTGATAAAAATGTGTGGGATGTGAGGATGGTTGTGGAGCCCCAGAGCCAATCTACCCAGGACCCTCACTGCTGCCTGAGGGCCTCTTCAGCGCCTTCCTCCACCTGTCTCCCTCTATTTTTTGCTCTCCTGATACTCAAACTCTCCAGGAATGTCTGAACCGAAGGTTTTATATTTGTACTTTTAGCTTCAACTTTTAGGAGATTTTTTTCTATGAAATTTAGCACATTATCAGAAATGTAAAATATGCATTGAGCAAATTAAGGTCGGAAGAAGTTTTTTTTTTTTTTATATATATATATATATTTCTTTGTACCTCAAGAAAAGAGAAAGCAAAATGCTAAATAAGATGCATGTATAACATTTAGTAATTAACATACCAACATAACACTAATTAAAAAAAACATACCTGGATCTGATGGAACCATGAATTTTCTACCTTTTCCAGTGCAACAAGAAGCGTCACTGACAAACACTCTGTATACTCACTCTACGCATCAACAAACAGCCACTGCAAATTGTTTGAAATATACATCACACAAACACTTTGCAAATGTAATTTTTTAGCATTTGAACTTGGAGTGGTGCAATAAACAATTTGGCTATCACATTAAGATTGAGTAGAAGTAGAAGAGAGTGATGCAAAAAAGCCCCCCCCCAAAAAAAGATTACAAAAAAAAATAAAAAAATTGAGCTGAGCAGCAGAGAGAATACGGAGGTTTTGATCAGGAGTTTCTCTGGGATAATTGTCAGGATCTGCTGTTTGGTAGATGACTGACGAAAGGAGCGGCATGACAGTGGAATTTGTTGAGGAAACATGACAATGTGTCAAACATCCATCAGACAAAGAAATGCAATATTTATGGATGCTTGAAGAACCTTTCTCTACCTCTCCTTACGTACAGACTCTTGCATTTTGTCTTCTGCTTAAATTGTTTCCCACCTCGTCACGTGTCTTACTAATGTTCTCTCATAACAGGATTAACATGCAAGAAAACCTTGTTACTAAATGTAGTGTTAATAATCGTTATCAAAAATACACAGCCAGAATCAAGACTATTAAAAAAATATATATATATATATGTATATATATATAAAAGAAAAGTTACATTTTATGGAACCAAGTTTTTAAAGTAGAACTAGACATTTAAAACATTTAATTGTACTATACCGCTGAATATTGCGATGATGATATCAAATGTGATTAACTCGCATTTTGTTTATTGATCTTAAGTTTCCATTTCCCACCACTTCCTCTAAGCTGTACCATTTCAGATCTGGATCCAGCCTGCAAAGAAGAGAGCAAAAGTCCATCCAACTAGACTGATTACTTTTTGTGGGAAGAGTTGAAATGCATGGCACATGAAATTTGATAGCCTATCAAACATTCTATCCAAGCTTTACAATTGTGACATTAAATACACTCATATTACAGAGAAGATTGCAATGCGCTATATTGCGCAACTCCAATCTGTCATACATGTAAATCCTAATTTTTAAAAAATTATAATAATTTAATGATTACAAAACCATGTGATGGTTTATATATTCAGTTGAAAAAAGAAGAATTGAACCGGTCAATATTCTTCTCCGTAAATATATTTCTAATAAGTCTAGTGACAAGACCTGCCGTCGGTAGCAGCCCAAGTAATTCCCACATACAGAGAAATAAACACAAATTAGTCCATGACACGTGCTCAGTAATGAAGAATGACACAGAGAATAACGAATAAACACATGCAAAAATAGATGTGCTAAATGACATAGAAACATGTGCAAATCTGTCTGTATTTAGAAAGCAATCTTCCCCTGTATGAGTCCAAGTTAATGTGAGCTGGTTTAGTCCTGAAAAGTGGCCTATAAAAACTGTTTCATGGCCATACTACCACAAACAAAGTATTTCATGGTAGATAAAATTGATGAGTTAGTTCAACAACTTTGCAACATTTTTGTTGCAAGAAATGCAACAAAATCACTAGTTTCCAGTGTATTTCTAAATCCAGAAGTGGACAGAAGATTAATTTGACCATAAACCAGTGACGTCCAGGTGCAACTGTAAGAGGATTTCTGACTGAGGAGTCAAAAGAAAGATCAAGAAAATTGAAGTCACAGACAACTTGTAAAAAAAGACCAACAATTAGTTTTTCCATGAAAGCATGAAGTGATTGACTCACCCGACACGGACTTAACGGTGACTCCACAATTCTCTGCCGATGCCAAAAAAAAGCATTTTGAAGTCTATCTAAAATTTTCTAGACACCATTTGGATAACCAAAAAATTAGGAGTCTTATCAGATGAGACCATAAATGTTTGGAGAAGAAAAACATCAACAGTAAAGTTCATGGGTAGAAATGTCATGTTGTGATGCTGTTTGTCAGCATATGGTAATTCCAGACTTTATATAAATGTCTAAAAGATAGTTTGAGAATTTTATCAAGATATTCTTTATAGGATCCTTAAGACAGACAATCCAAAATGCATAGCCAAGGAAACAAAGAAATAACATAAAGCTTCTAGAATGGCTATCATCCAACATGAGGGTAAATTAAAATCAGTGGGAAGAAAGATGATCGTAGCACATAGAAGCTTCAGACCCTTGGAAATTTAAATACAGTTTATGTGGAAACAATCAACAATGTATGCTGCCAGTTTCTGTATGCAGTCCTGAAGCTGTCTTTACCAAAACAGACGCTTTGTCAGTATTAAATGCATTTCAAGTGTTTCAACACTTACTCCCAGTGATTCCTCATGAATAATTACTGACTAATTTGTCGTTGAATTCCTTTTACAAGTGGGTTACTTGGGTTGTTAGCAACATCTGGTGTGAATATCATGTCAGCATCTCCATTAGAAATATATTTATTGTTAAAACTGCTGACGTGTTCAATATTCATTTCACCTCAAATCAGAGTACGGCTCTTGAACATCAACTAATCAAGTTACGAACAGAAGAAACAAACAAGCATCGGCAACTCTTGTCTGCAGACTCACACACTGTCACTCTTAATAAAGATGCAGATGTTTAGAGGAAGAAAGAAGAAAAAAAGAGGAAAAACCTTTTTTTTTTCCTGAGGCTACTGATTAATTAGCACTATCTGTCTGAAGACCTCCTGCTAAGATTAGACAACCCGCCCCTCCCTCATCTCTCTCTCCAAACACATACACACACGCACACACACACCTACTAAGAAAACAAAACCCACTAATCATTTGAAGCCTGTGCTTTGTAGGTGGGGCCCCTGGTCATTATCAGGGCCCCCAGCAGCAGAGGGTTTTGTTGGTTTTAGCTTTGCATCCCCAATCAATCCCTAACAGGAAGAGCTTTAATCAGGGTCTTAATACAGCAGTACAAGAGGTGGGACGGCCCTTTGTCCGGGCCCTGAAAAGCCTGATCAGAGGGGAGTCCTCTCGCGTTTCTTTACATTCACCTGCTGGGCCTTATTGGGTCTCTTTCTGAAAGAATAGGGAGCAGGAAAATGAATAAAGAACACGGGCAAAGTGTGGGCCGGTTCAGCCGGCCTGTACGGGTTAATCAAGGAGCTACTTGTCATCTCCACAGAGTCTCCCCCGGTCTCTTTCCCATGCCAATTCAGGCACGCCGAGGAGCTGGGCAGAGCCGAACAACAGCGGGCCATAACACAACACTGAGCTAATGATACGCTACTTTAAAACGAACGCATGAAGCAGGGAGGTGGGAGGAGAAATGGAGGAAAGCCAAGGGGAGGGAGAAAAAGTTGATGATTTGCAGAGAAATGCAATTTTGAGAGTCTGGGAATATGAGAGAAAGATATAGAAACTAAAATAGAATCAAAAATATTGTACAGCAGGATGTGATTTTGTTAAAAGCAAACACAACAAGCACACAGAGCGGGTGATGGGTTTGTTCAGGCTGCAGAGAATATTCAGCGAATCACCCATACATATAATCTGCACTCTGTGGGGGGAAAAATGAACTGGCATTTCCATATGTTAGTTTTTGTGTTATTTTATGTCCCTATAAAGTCCCTTTCTACTTTATAGGGACGTCAACCAGAAAAACAAAACCAAATTTCTTCTTCAGCAAAATTTGTAAAGAGGATACAAGTTTAGACTATAGATTTCTGGAGGTTCATTAACAAATACATGTTTGAAAAGGTGTGAAGGAGGGAGCGTTAACGCTGCTTCAAAGGCTGTGAAGTGATGCTCTTACTCCATCTAGTGAAAAGAGTGAGCAAATCCCTTCATACATTTGAAGAACTGCGTGTGTGTGTGTGTGTGTGGGCGTGTACGTGTGTGTGTGTATTTAGTGTCCTATTACACTAACAATTTAAGAAATGCAATTTAAAAGATATAACCATAATTCAGCACAAATATGCAGACATATGAGAACAGGAAAAAATATGAAAGGTAAACATTTATGCGGATTGATGATTACATTAATCTGCTTTGCTTCAATGTTTCCACTAGACAAAGGAATCAAGAGGGCTTTGGGATGTATCCATACTTCAGTTGGTTTGTAATGACGCATCCATCAGTCAACCAGAGATATAAAGCGGACAAGGTCATCTTGATCAACACAGATAGGCCAAACGTTGAAAAATCTCTCGTTATTATTATTTTTTTACTATTCATTAAATGCATTTAAACTAAAAAGTCTCATCATTATCCAGCCCATAAATGCAACAGGTAACACTACATGCTTTAATACACTTTGATGCGATTAAAAAACTGATAAAAGCTTCAAAGCATAAATAAGAATAAACTTGTAATTCCTTCATTTTCCATTAGATTCAGAACTACATCTATTGAGGGCACATTTCTTCTTTTTTATATTATCTTAAAAAAATATATAACAATCATGGTAACACAGAATTGGCAGATCTCACCAAAGATGGACAATCCACATTGGGTTAGAAAAAACCTTCTTCTCTGCCTCTATTTATTTATTCCCGTCTTTTTAAAATAATGTGTAAAATTGGACAAAAAAATTACATTAAAGATATTATTATTAACAATACTAATTATTGTTATTCAATATACACAGTCCAGTCTGTGTCAGAAATTGCCTTTTTTATCATTGCTGATTTTCAACTGTCACTCATTTTTTTAAATTTAACCAAGCAGAGGTCCAAAACATCATTTTCCAACATGTTTTCTGTTAGAAAAAAATAACAAAGAAAAAAAGACATAAGTTCAATCCAACGTCTGTGACATTTCCAGGGATAAAAACGCTGGCAATTTGTGCGACACAGAAAGCTCTGTCGAATTATGCGTGTACTTTAAACGTCAAATTTGTCAGAGACAATGTAGACTGGCGCCTAATGGCTGATCTACCTGACAGGGCTTTTTGTTGAAGTCCACAGAAAGTCCACGGGAAGCCTTCTGCGCTCTCCTGCAGGGCCTGATGCACTTATAAGAATGTGCTCTATCTAACAAAAAGGGATGGCAGCAATTAGAAAACAAAAGAGGTGAGGAGGAGGGGGCCTGGTGATTGAGGCAGGAGCACTTCAATACCCAGTTTTTGCATTGTCAATTAGAGAAACCACACAGTGTCAGAGAAAGACAGGAAAAAACAGATATTTGCTGCTGGTTGATATTTGCAAAATGTATATGTATATATTTATTTATTTCTTTTTTTAAATCATTGTGACTACTGCAAATCTAACACAAATCTTTTAAAATATGTATATGCGCAGAATCTTTCTAAAGTCAAAATTGCTTTTACTTTTAGGTATAAAACCGATCATTTAATTTTGTTTTCCTTTTCTGAAATGAATTGGGCATCTAAAATGTAAACATGTTGGGAGGTCGGGGCGGGGGACTTAAAAATCTATACTTTGGTGTGGTAGCAAAATTAAAACCAAATGCTACACGACGTTATGCACAAGCACACTTTCAGTCCATTTAAAAATGTAATAAGCTGAAAGCTTATTTGTCTGATTTGCTGGCGTTTTGGCTTCATTTTGGCAGGCGTGCGCTGCAGAAGGTCACCAATTCACCTGTAAGGAGAGAATTTACCCCTGCCTAATTTTTCCTGTCCTTCAGGTGCAGCCTGCCACCCTGCTTTGCATTTTAATGAAGACTACATGTTTATTAAATCTTAGAGTGCCTCCTCCTTTTTTTTAAAAAAAAACCTCAGAAATAAATGGCTTATGGTTACCAGGCAACGCAAGTTGATCAAACATGCTTCGCCCTCCCCCAATTTTAAGCTCATAATTCATCATCTATATTCAGGCATCAGTTCTTAATTAGATTAAGATGCATAACACTCCCCCTTCTCAACTGAAATCCTATTCACGCAAAAAAGAAATTACACAAACACACACGCATGCGGCCATGTGCGAAGCTAGAACAATTTAATTTTAAAACGCTCAAATTGCAGATGAAAGGCGATTTATGGCAAAGTTCAGACATTTCTAAAAATATTTACTAAAATAATATAATAAAAATACATTTTTGCTTTTGTGAGACTTGAAAAACCTTTGTATCATAAACTGTAATAACAGGAGTTGCTTTAGGTCCTGTTTATAGTTCAGGGAATTTAAAAGCCATCGTACATAATACTTATAAAATATAAACAAAATACATCAATTAGTAACCAAACATTGTACTTCAAATAATGTTACAGGTCATTTGGAGAACTTACTGTAAAGTATTTGAATTTACAACAAAAGGATTGTGCCTTACTGTCTGTGCTGCCCCAAAAGCTAAGCTGTGCTTTTCACTTCCTGAAATCTTAATCAGTGCCGCCATCTACAAATGAGAATGAAAGACTCTGTTTTTTTTCTTTTTGTTTGTTTTTTTTATCTAATTCATTAAGGAAAAGAAAGAGAAAACAGCAGGATTCTTGCACAGTTTGCTTTAGCTTCCAGGTGAAGTTAAAATGGGTCATCAAATTTCATCACAACTCTCAAAGGTGCGACCGTGGAGAAGGAAGAGATGTGTGCATGGCAAAACCAAGGACAGTTGGATTTGCTGCAAAGAGCACGGCTCGCTTTGCTCTCCCTGGAGCCACGGCTTTGATTGAGCGCCTGAAATGAGTTGAAATGTCACAAATCTCCGCCAGTATACTAGAAATGAAAATTGGCCTTGTGGCAGTTTTAAGGCTCCCATTAAGAGTGGGCTTAACATTTTCTATTTAAGTGTGCCGTTGGAGTGCATCTAAAATACAACATTATTACACATCTCTGCGCACTCAAGGAAAAATGTTCCCCTGGAACTTGTCAATGCAGATGGAGTCTCGGCTATATTAAAAAAAAAGAAAAAAAAAAACAGAGCTCAGAATCAGAGGCCTTGATAGGACAGACGGGTAGGGATAAGCTCAGGGGAAGACGAGCTTGAATTAAATTAGCAAAAAATATGGGTTCAGAATGGGAGAAATTGTCATGTGATTAGTAGCAGAATGCAGATTTTAGTCCTTGATTCTGGCTTTTATAAAAAAAAAAAAAATAGGTAAATATAGCACATCTGACAACTGAGTGTCTGGTTTTATCAAATATTAACACATCTTACACGCAAGCTTTCCTTGTTAGAACTGAATACACTGACTTGGTAAATTTACAGCCCTTCTATTTACCCCTTATTTCTTAGGTGGCTGGATTTTTTTTTTTTTTTTCCAGTGAAACAGAAAAATTACTATCCTGGCTGCTTAGTATTCACATCACACAAAGTGGGTCTGTGTTCCTTATTTAGTCCCGTACTGTACAGCTGGGGATCTGTCCAGCATGGAGCGGCAGTATGCAAATGAGTCTGGATTTGAATGGAGATGGAGGTAGACACAAAGCTCAATTAGAGACAGAAAGCGAGAAAAAGGTGGTGGGGGAGCGTCTGGACAGGAAGGAGAGGGGGGAGGATGGAAAGAGAAAAAAAAAAAAAACACTTAATGCCAACCTGAGCAAAACCAGTGTACAAACATGCCGAAACACAAAGCCGCATGCAAATAGCCAGACATATTTCTAAATTCTCCAGCCCGTCTTTCTAGGGGATCAGACGGCTCAGCTCTTCAGCGCGTTTCAGTCACACCAATCACACCAAGAAGATCCCGCATCATCCGTATCACACACACAATAAAAACAAAAAAGGTTTAAGGCCAGCGTGGGAAACAATAAATGGACAACTAAAAGCAAAAGAGGTGGCAGCCATTTTGTTCCTAGGTGTCATAGTTGATGGCCAGCAGCCAGCACAGCATATCACCTAACTGTCCTTGGAGGAGCCTCTGACATGAGCACTGTCACCTCTTGTTACCCTGGCAACTGCAGAATCAATTATGGGGGATGGGAGCAGAATATGAATATTCACAATGCAAGGGAACCTTCATCAAAATTTATAATGTCTTCATACTGCGTGGGTTACTTTTTTTCTACATTTTGATATGAATTATTGACCTTGGTTTTTATGCGATGGAACGACACAAAATAGTGTCTAGTTGTGAAATGCAAGAAAATCACATTTTTATTTGATGAATAAAAATGTGACCTGCATTTTTTATTCAGCCCCATCCAGGGCTTCAACATTTTTTAGAACCACATTTCGATTAGTTACAGCCTCAAATTTTGGGGCAGTGTCTACTACTGCACATCTTTAGTTGTGCCATTCTCTTTCCTTATTATGATAATGCATTTTAAAAAAAAAAAAAAAAAAGCTCAGGATATTGCTTCATGAACATACCTTGCTTTAACCTTCTTTACAACTTTATGCCTCACCTGTCTGCTGTGCCCCTTGGTCTCCATGAAGCTGTTGGTGCTGCTTTTCTCTAACAAACATCTGTACTGAACATGTGTACTTAGACTAAGATTTAGCTCAGTTGAACTCTTTCTAATTGCTGCAAAAGATAGTTCTACAAAGCACTGAGGTAGTGGACTGCTTCCCTCGGTTTCACTGTTTCAATAGTAAAATATTTTTAAAACAGTGCATCATTTTCCTTTCATTACACAATTTTGTGCTACTTTTTGTTGGTCAGTCACCTCACGATATAATATTAGATCTTATGGTTGCAATGGACTAAAATAACATGGAACAGTTCAAGAGGTGCTGCCACTTTTGGTAAAGACAAATAAACTGATTCAAGCAAGTTGTTTGCTTTGGCATTACTACCTAGAAGAAAACAGAAAAGCCGTTCTGTATTTGGGCCGTAGGGGTGGGTGCTCTACAGCTTCTCCTCCTTCTCCTCTCATTCTGCACCTACCATTATGATGAGGACTATGAATAGTTTACAAAACTGCATACAGTAAAACGTTGGCGTCTTGCACAGCATCATCGGCAGATTTTTAGCTGACTACACTGGGTCTATGACCTGCAGTGCAGTCGTTTCATATACAGCTGAAGTACAACAGACAGGAGTGCAGGCTTGGCTCTGAGGGGATGGAGCTAGCCTAATCAGGGGAGACTGGCAATGCAATATAGGTGTGATTTCCAATAAAACACTGCTTGTTTGATCAATATTGTCTATTTCCTGAGGCCTTCTTTGCACGGTTTTTATTTTCAACACCAAATCAGTTATTCAAGCAGGTCCAGTGTAAGTAAGGAAGAGGAACAATTGCCATTTCAGCCAAGAACACAAAGAGAATATATAGACAACTGAAAGAAACCCAGAACTACAGCACAAGAAATAAGTCATCACACACTGCGGAATTATGCGAAAACGCACGTGGCACGGTGTGACCACAGGCACGAACATCCACGCAGACACTCGGTCTGCGTGTGCGTGCGCTCCTACAGTAAACGTCGCAACGCTCTCATCAATAATGCATCGGCACTTCATGTTTATGCAATTCGCAGGGCAGGCAAGCCCGAGCGATGGAGTCGGCGCAATCCTGATTCACGCAGCACGCACAGGCTACAAGTCACACACGTCTGCGGACAGACTGAGCTCCCACGCTCACACACACATTTTTACCGCCTGTGGAGAAGGAGATTAAGATTATAAAACAGTCTTCAGCACATACCTGTGAAGGCACTTTTTCTCTCTGATTCTGGTTTTTATGCAGGCTGGAAGGGCTCACAGTAACGCGCGCGCTAAGGCTGTGCTGATATGCAAATTAAAGGCTCTGGCTCAATGCAGGGGCATTTATTATTCATAAATTACTCATGTTTATGCAAATGACGGGTTGATACGGAAACACTGGTGGGGGTTGAGTGGCTCAGTCTAAACATACTGTGTGATTCGATCGCTGTTGCTCTCAGCCATTTGTGATCCAGATTCAAACATTTGACCAACAGAGATAGTCATGGAGTGGTCGCTGTTCTCTGAACTTTTCGAGGTAGGATTGCGAGGGTTAGGTTTTACATCCAAAGCCCTGTGCATTGTGGTCTTGCATTTATGTATGTAGCTAAAGCACTGGTTTTATTTGAATGTTTCAATATGAACAAAAGATTTAATTTATGTCTTATGTTTTGCATGAAATAAACTGCAATACACGGTACATATTCAGGTTAATGTAATAATTGTGGTGCCTTTCAAGATATTTTTTTTTAATATAGATATTTTTTTTTACACTTTGGCTCATTACAACCACACATTTTGACCAAATTTATTTTTGCCTTTATGACTTGTTTCCAAAAATCCTTTAAAATTAAGTATAATATAAGGTGTTACTGTACAAAACCTGCATTCTCTCAAATAATTGTCATATATCATTATGGACTAAAGTGAAAATGAATTTATTGAAAGGCAAAAATAAATTGCCAGGTTAAAAAATTTTAATGCATCTGAGCATGTCTTTGTTTTGTTTTTAGTTTCCACACATCAGACCAGCTGGTGGTGGTAAAGTACTATCATGCTGTTTGCCAACCATCTTTCAAGATTTACAAGAAGAAGAACTTTCTGCCCTTTATATTTTTAACCTTGCAACTTTCTGGATAGGGAAAGTTAAATTGTAAAACTGCATTGTTGACAAACCTTTTTTTTTGTTTGTTTGTTTGTTTTTTTGTTGTTGTTGTTTTTTCATACTATTGGCACTTTCCGCACCCCATACTAACATTGCTTCGCGCACAGCACTCTACTTTACGGCAGCAAATATATTACGGTACAATCATACGTCATCATTAGAAGACTCATGCTGGAGTTCATCAATGGTGTCGCGCTGAGATTCGTATTGGAATACTTTAGTCTGTTTTTGCTCTGTAAAATATCGACTTTAGCCTTATAAGGAATTGAAACCGTGTATCTGAAAGTACATAACCGGTTTACAACAAAGTCATTTAGTGGAGTGATGCGTAACTAGATCCACGGGCGTAAGTTGCTGAATGTTGTGAATAAATGTGAGCATTAATCTGGCAACGTTGATCGGTTTTTTGTTTATTCTTGTCAACTTTCTATATATATATATATTGACATTATTGAGACGTTTTGTCCTCTTTTGGATACAGAAACCACCATGTTCCACAACAGTTCCCAGAAGAAGTTCTGGACTTTTAAAAACGAGGACGAACTGGAGCAGATGCGGTACATGGCCAACGAGAAATTCCGTAGGAAGGCGCTGGAAAGCGGAAAGGTAGGGCGGGGCAGCCTGCAGTACAGCCACAGCATTTTCTAACATTATGTGTGCTTTCATCGTTCTCTGTTGAATTAGCCCGGTGTCAGTGACTTCATGTTCTTGGATCGCCACGAGGAGAACGCGTTGTTTCGACACTACGAGAGGAGAATGCTGGACTTCTGCAACGCTTTTAAACCCGCGATGCCCAAATCTGTGGTGGTAGGTTTCTGCGTCGAGCTTTCCGCAATGCAGCAGTCACTCCAACAGTCTAATGAGCAGCACGTTTCACCTAATCTCACCTCTGCAGGGTGCAGCCATCATGTACTTCAGGAGATTCTACCTGAACAACTCGATCATGGAGTATCACCCCAGGATCATCATGTGAGTGCTGCAAGGTTGGATGTGGTTTCTGCTGAAACCACATCCAACCTACGTATGGCTGTTTCATCTCACAACCTGTAATGCAAGTATTGTGGACAGGTGGGAAGCAGATGCAGTATCTCACAAAAGTGAGGTCATCCCTCACTCTGTAAATATTTTACATATCTTCATGGGACAACAATGAAGATGTGTTGCATAGCAGTCAGTGTGAAGCTTGTTTAATAGTGTAAATGTGCAGTCTCCCTAAAATAAGAAAAATACACAGCCATTAGTGTATAATCTGCTGGCCAAACAACCTGTACTTCTCATTTAAAATATCAGAATTCTGAGTAAATCCCGCTACATGGGTGGATGTTTCATATTAACAACTTACCGTGACATTTGTTAATAGTTTGTCCTATTCTCTGTTGACTGTTTTTAAACTACTTAGCGCCAGTGCTTCCCTGTAAATTTCTCCACCTACTTTTTCTTGGCCCTCTCCTCCTTGCTTCAGGCTGACGTGTGCATACCTGTCCTGTAAAGTGGATGAGTTCAACGTGTCCAGCACCCAGTTCGTGGGAAACCTTCTGCAGGAGAGTCCAGCGGGACAGGAAAGGGTCGTGGAGCAAATCCTAGAGTATGAGCTGCTTCTTATCCAGCAGCTCAATTTTCACCTGGTGGTCCACAACCCCTACAGACCCATGGAGGGTTTGCTCATTGATCTCAAGGTGTGTGCTCTCTGTTTTGATGACGCTTCCGCTCCAGTAAATCATTCACAATTAAATTCTTGACCATATGGTGTTCCATAAGACGATTTTTCTCCCGTCAGACTCGATACCCATCGCTGGAGAACCCGGAGTCGCTGAGGAAGAGCGCCGATGATTTCCTTACCCAAGCAGCCATGACGGATGCAGGACTTCTGTTTTCTCCGTCCCAGATTGCTTTGACAGCTATTCTGAACAGCGCTTCCAGAGCTGGCCTCAAGATGGAAAGGTACCAATCAAAAATGTTATTTGAATCGTCATTAATTAATGTATATATTTCAGTCACCAATTACTTTTTTCCTCCATTTAGCTACCTGACTGAATGCTTGGGCCTTAAAGAGGACAAAGAGACTCTTTCGAAGATGTATGACTCCATGAAACGTGAGTGAAACTGGAGTTTCACCTTCAGTTTCTCTCCACAAGATGGCGATGCTGAGCTGTGTAACCATCACTTCTGATTTAAGTGTCCTGTCTTTATTTATGCAGGGATGAAAACCCTTCTGAAGAAGTATGAACTTCCCAAACAGGAGGAGGTGAATGCTTACAAACACAAGCTGGAGAGGATTCACACTGAATTTGCTACTTCAAGCATGTAAGGAGATGAAGAAAGCTCTGGATAACTGTTTCATGCTTTCTAATGGGAAATACACAGTCAAACCATCAATTATTAGGCAACAAACATCTTTGGTACCTGAAATACTAATAAGAATTAAAACAAGGAAAATGATGAACAGTGATTTCTATTGAAAGTTTTTGAAAATTCCTAAATTTCCTATCGGAGGTACCAACAGTTTTAGACTTAAATTACGATGACATGTAAAATACAGTCTCTTATATACTACAATCTAAAGACTGTCCTACTATTGCAATCTTACAATTATTTTCAATTTCATTTGGTTGTATTCTTCACACATCATGCCCAAGTGAATAATCGCAGGCATTCAGTCGTATGCAATAACAGTTTTATTTAAGTCAGGTCGTATCTAAGATGCAAAAGGTTCGAGGTTCAGTCTCGGGTAGAAAAATAAAAAGAAACACATCAGCTGTATGACATCCAGAGAAGCTGCGTCACTACTCGCATCATTCACACTGTAAAGCGCATCCGATACAGGTACAGCTGCTGACTTATAGGCTTGGTGGTTGTGACTCATTTCTCTCCGGTGGTTTGCTAACACTTTGTGAGGTCCGCGGTATAGTAAGTGCATCTACAGTAAACTGTTTGGTAAACGTCCGAGCTACGGCAGGCACAGGGTCAGACTCTGCAGCTTCTGGAGCCGTCGGCACCTGAGGCCGACCTTTACGGCTTCGTAAGGTTGATAAATCTGTGTGTGGAGCCGTATGAGAAACAGTCGTAGCAAAGGTGCACAGAGGAAACGCCACCTGTTGTGGTGACGGAGTGAGAGGGGGAGGAAAAAAACTGCAACGTAGCTAAAGCTTTTTGTTTTCATCCAAAGGCATAGAGGGAGTAAAGGTGATGGTTTGTTAGAGCAGCATATCTGTAGGCCCACACACTGAAGCATGATCCATTCAGGGTTAACACATGCACAGGACAGGTTCTAGGTATGCAGCTTTCTCAGCACTCTTATGCTATATCATACACAAACACAGTATTTCCTTATAAGACTAACTACATAACATACAAAGCAGCATATATGTATATATAAAAAGTTGGGTTCGTGCTGCAAGGAAAAAACAAATACAGTGTAAGTTACAATGGTTTGGTAGCTTAGAAAAATCAGGTGAAAGGATGATTGTGAGTAAAAAGGGAATTAAGGCTAGTGTTGTCTTGGAAAGAGGTGCTGTTTGAATTCCCTGATGTCAGCAGAAATTGCTACTTCAGTACTTTGGATCTTCTTCCCCTCCAACGACACGTTCCCCACAGTTTGTCCAAAGAGGACTAGCCAAACAGGAAGCCCGTTAAGTCTGCTTCCTTCCCATAACTGTTCAAGACTTGTGAGGAAGTGATAGAAACACCAGGATAGAAAAGGTCAGATTTCTGCAGTGCAGTGCACCAAGATCCTCTCCCGCAAGGTCACCACGTCAAAAGTTTCTGACGGATTTTGGATTCAGACAAGGACTTTGGAAAGACGATATTCAGTTGTGCAGCAAGGATTTTCCACGGAGGACAGTCACGTTGCATTTGTACCGCCACATGCGCACAATAAAAGCACAGACTCGCTCGGAGTCTTCGGTTTCACAACTCGTGGAACGAGGCGTCGCTTTGGCTGCGCGATCTGATTACAGGATTTGCAGGTGGAAATCCGTAAAACTCACATTACCTGGATGGCAGCAGCCAGAGACATGATGGTGCACTCTGTCCTGTAAAATAAAACGGACATGTTTGTGAAAGACACAAGCTGTTCAATGTTACTCTGTTAGGACTCCTGGGACAGCTACCGGTATAAATGGGGTAAACTAGACTATAGGACTATGAAGATGAGGAGCAGACTACCATTTGGTGACCTTCTGGAGGACCAAAAGTGCCACAATTCAATAATGTTTTGCTTAATTATTTTGATCAAAAGCAAATATTACTTTAGCACATATTGCATCATGTTCTTTTTCTGCCACCTTTTCTCAAAGTCAGTGTTAGACATTTTTATAATATTTGGTCAGTATTAAACGCAATTTAAATTCACAATGCATTCAGCAAATTACTGAACAAATATTGCATTTACTTAAATATCTAACAATTGAAATGTTTTAGTTACAAATTTTAATAATTAGTGCTTTATTAGGTTGTGGCACATTTGGCACGCCATACATTTATGCCTAAAAACATTTAAAATGGTTGCATCACCACCAAGACACAAAACAGAGTTCACCACTTATTAATCCGCTTGTAGAACCGCTCCACTTTACCAAAATATCATTTTTCATTCTTGCAGCAAACGAAAAAGAGGATATGAAGAAGATGGCCATGTTGCCAAAGAACCTCGTTTGACCGAAGAGGTTAGACAGTTTTCTTCATTTGAGTAAAATGTTTATAAAATGTTTTCCCCAGAAATCTTAATCAGTCGCCTTTTGTTTAATTGCAGGACTGGACTGATGAAGACCTCCTGTGAGATTGAGTTGTGGAATGAAACTGTTAAAAAGTTCCTGCTTGATTCCAGTATTTTATATGAAAAAATCTAAATGCTGCAAAATTAAGTGCACATTTCAGTTGTGCTTTCTGAGAAATAAAGATATTTTTCTACTAGTTGTTTTTTGTCCTAAAATAAAAGTGCCACATAGCACCGAGTAAAAGCGTCTGGACCTTTGTGAGGGCACAATAAACAACTCAATAATTTACTTTACAAAAAAACTGTTTAATAAGTGCATGCATGTCTGTTATACAGTCTGTACTATTTAAAAAAAATACCACTGTAAACTTTTACTTGGTTTCTTTGATTATGTGTCCTGTCTGGCAAATGGGATGTTTTAAAACAGAAAAAAGAAGCCGCAGCCAAATAATCAAATATAACTGATACAATTATGACCTGGCAAAAATTCAGCTTATCTCACATATATACTCATGATTCCAGCAAGAGAATTTATTAATATAAAATAACCATAGGTTTTCTGCAAGACTTTGAAAAAAGAACAAACAGAAATGTTTCTTTCAGCGTTTTGCAGACATTGTCACAACCTTTAAAATTAATCAGTAACTAATTACAGTATAAAAAGCATATTTGCTCAGAATCCAGTTTACCATTAAAGGGGGTTGAGAGAACTAGCTTCTTCATGTCCGTTTCCTCACACCGAGTTGAAAGTAAGGGACCATAACTTTGGCAATTTGTGCCTTTAAAGCACAGTAGGTACAAGGAAACCATATAAAATCCTTATATTTGGTCCTCTTGTTGAATGAATGAAATACACCCACATCACAGTTATGAACAAAGTCCAAAGGGGAGAAATGTAGCAATCAGTCATTGGTGCAAGTTTTTTTTTTTTTCTTTTTTTCATTTGCTGTTTTTAGGAGCTGGGTTGCTTGTTGTACTCGGACGCTGATGTTGCATAGCTCTTTTTGTGGTGAACGAGACAAGATGATGGGTGAGGATGAGTGGGACTATCAGACGGAGACAAGATGGAGAGTGGTTCCATTGTGATGAGGGGAAGAGCATGCTAGGTCTCCTCAGGGCTGCGCTCACGGAGAGGGGAGAGGGCTTGGCGCAAATATGGACAAATGGGAGCAATGGTCTGCAGTACTACCTGTTGCTGTTGGACATGGCATACTGAGTCTGCTTCTGCTGGAGGAGCTCTGTGATGGCCAGCAGCTTTTTCAGTACGTGCTGAACGACAGGAAAAGCAGAAAGTGATTATTTTCTAGAGTGAGGCATGAGCTGTGAGGAAAGTCGAGTTGTTGCTCTGGGTGCCTGACCTGCTGTGCGCCCCGTTCGTTGCTCAGAGTCCGGAGCTCGTCCGAGTGCGTGGCACAGACCTCGTGCAGCGCAGCCAAGTCCCGTGACAGGTCCGTCCTGAACGACTCCGGGTGTTCAGGGAGATCAGGGACATTCTACAAACAGATCATCATCATCACCACATGTTTTAGCTTTCAATTAACAGCTTCTGTTCCTCTTTGAGCCTGAATGAATCAGAAACATGTCACAGAAGACACATCCAGCCATTTCTTGGCTATTACTTACTTACTTCTAACAGCCAGTCCTGATCTCTGTTAAATATAATAAAAGAAATATGAAAATGAGACTCACGCCTAACTCATCCAGGAACATGATCATCCGATGTTTGTTGTTTTTAATAAATGGGTTAACTCCCTCCATATAGGGTTCCTGTTAAAATAAGGAGAAACAAAGATCAAAATACTATCAATGTTCATGAAACTCAAAGCCAAACTGGAAAGGCTTCCGACCTTAGCACCAAATTCAACCAGGTTGGCCAGATTCTGGACAGACTTAGCCACCAGTGTGAGAGTCCTGGCTGCTGTTGGAGATGGAGGGTCTGTGAAAAGCAGAGGAAGTAAAAAATAAACAAAAAACACTGCATCATGTCTGATGGTAAACTGAAAACTGTGTTTTTCAATAGATGCTCACCAGCAATGATATTGAACATTCTGGGGTTGAGAATAGCAGGGCAGATCAGCCTTAGAAAGACAAAGCCACTAGAGAAAAACAATTAAAAAAAAACTGTTTACTCACACAGTAAGTGGAACAAATCATGTTGACTGCAGAAATATCTCATCTGGCTTTTAAATCTAATAATGTCTTGCCCTACATGGTTCGCAGGTCTATGTTTACCTCACAACCCTTGTCCGCATGGTGTGGTTGCTAGGGAACTTCTGCTGAACAGACTTCTGCAGGCAGCCATAGATGAACCTTAACGTCCTGCAGAGACCGATACAAAATGGATCCTTCAAATTAAATTCAGTTTTCACAGAAATATCTCACAGCTAAATCTGTGTTTTAGCTTCTGATCTTACGGCGGTAGGATGTCCGTAGCCATGAAGATCTTCTCCACAAGCTCCGACAATATGTTGAGAAGGTGAGCCAGGTTGGTGCTAACATCCTCATTCTTTTCCAGTTTGGAAGGATTTAACTTAACACAGAGGGACAATTGGAAATTAGTTATTGTAATTTTTTTACAACTATGATTAACAAATAAAGTCTTATGTATTTTCATCCCTTAAATGTTTTCACATTTTCTCATGTCGCAATCCCACTCCATTGTCTTTTACTAGGGTTTTATTTAAACCAACACAGTGTTGTGTAGATTTTAAAAGTGTTCTAAAAATGGAAAGCTTGTAAACCTGCCTTTCGCTGGATTTTCACCTGGATACATAGACCCTAAAAGTTTTGACCATTCTTCTGTGTAAAATAGGTCAAGGCACTTGGATGCGGCAGAATTGATTTACATTTCTCAAAGAAAATGAGACTAAATGCAAACATCAGATGCAGTTTTCATATTTTGCACGTAAAAAAAAATCTGTTTCCTTCAACTTCAAAATCAGACATTACCTTACTATTGGTCTCATACAAAATCCTCTATAGTTATATCTTTGTTGCAACCAGGCAAAATGTGACAAAAGAGCAAGAAGTATGATTTTTTGTTGCCAGGCACTAATGGTGTAACTATATTTTGGTAAACAATAGATGAACTCTCACAAGTATGAGTTATGGTGCAGCAGCCAAGAGTTGGTTGTATCGTACCTCACACGACTGTTTGCTTTCCATGATTTTGAGGATGGTGTCCTTCAGCGCGTAGTGGACGAAGGGCGTGGCCGTGGCCTTCATGTACTGCTCCATGAGCGTGCTGGCCAGTGTAGTTGCTCTGAACAATGTTGTTGCCTCATCTGGTAAAGGCCCGCAAACATGAGATGTTATAAAAAAGCTGCCGTCACACACATTCCTCAGTTTGCATCACACAAATTAAAACCTAAAAAAAAAAAAAGTGCTAAATCCTGCAAAACAATGAAGAGTATTGCTAAGCTGCAAGACGACTTGTGACGGCATGCCCTCACTACAAACAATCCCTTCATGTTTATCCAAATTCCTGAGGGAGGCAGCTAACCGATTCTTGGATCCAGGTGATCGTTGCTTGTTTTTGCAGGAGTTTAATCCCTGTGTTGTGATTCTTACCCTCCATGTTAATTTCTCTGTCGTTGAGCGTCCTCAGTAGAGGCGCTTCAGCCTTCTCGTGCCTAAAGATCCGCAGGAGGAGGCTGGCCAGTAATGTGCGGTCCTGACCACAAACGTTGGCCAAAGCGTAGATTGCGTGGAAATCTTTCTGCAGGATCATCTGCAGAGAACACTTTGGGTCAATGACATTGTTGGCAGTGAGATGAGGATTGCCGCTGGAAGAACTTTTCAATGAATCGGACCTCTTTAAATTCACTGTACTCCTCCTCCGGCATGATCTTCTCCATGGAGTAGCGATGGCGCACCCGCAGCGATCCTGGCTCGATCCCTTTCAGAGGGACGTGGGAGCTCAGCGGGAACCACTCGTCAATCATCTGACCCTTCTGCAAGCGACCCAGCTGGCACCGCATGAACACTACAAGGGACGTGTCAAATAAGCGAGTTGTGAAACAACCGAGGGAATAAAACCCTCAAAATGACCGCTGAACTTACAGATGTCGCTGTCTTTGTTCTTCTTTGTTTTGTTGCTCAGACTGATTTCAAATATGTTTACTTCACTGGAAAGATCACTAAAATGAGAAAAAAACACGTTTTGTAATTCTGCAAACATTAACAGACCAAAATGAGGTGGGAGTCCCACACACTTACTCGAAGATGAACTCCTCGGTGAAGACGGGATTCTGCCCTTCTCGTGGCTGCGTCTTGGCAACCTGGACGCTATTCAGGTAGATGTTGCAGTGAGGGTTGGTAAAATACTTCACCGGCAGCTTGTGGGCCTCCTCCACATATAGCATCAGGCTGCTCACCTGAGACAAAAGTCATCAACACACACATAAAATGTTACGTGTGTGTTAATTCAAGTAACATTTTACGGCCACGTAAAATGTTACGTAAATTCCTAACATGCAAAAGGCAATACTTTTCAGAGTATATAAGCAAGTCTAGCGTGTGTTGTGTGGTACAGGCATGCCAGAGGACCACTAGTTTAGTGAGAGTTGTGACTGAAAAATAAATCATCAAAATGAAGGACTTTTGAGAGCAATTATCTCTTTTCATTGGTGTGACTATCAACTGCTTTGCTACACTTTAATGAACACAAAGACTGATTATAAGCGTACCTGCCGGAGCCTTTTGTTTGAAGTCGGTACAGTGGTTTTTCTTAGGTTACTACAGAACGTCTGAAGGCATTTCATCCAATCCTGCAAAAACAGAGCGATGTTATACCGTCTGAGAGATGCAAAATGACAAAACTGAAAGAAATGCATGATAGATACATAAACATTTTTTTCTAAAAATATAAAAGCCGTTTTTATTCATTGTGATCTACAACCTGGAGCACTTTTTGGTAATCCAACAGAAACAAACAGCAGTAAAGGTTGGGTCCATCCCTTGTGACTCTCTTTAAGGTTCAATTCTGGCATTTCTTTCTTTTAAGACAATGCAATCATATTACTAATAGTATGTAACATGATATAGTGCTAAATAAATGTATTTACTTCTCTAGAGTGAAGACTTGCAAAGAGAGGGCTCAAATAGTTGCTAATAATTTAAGACCTGCATTTGAGGCATCTTGCAAACAGCTGAATGCTTTATGCTTTATGAACAGAGGCAGCAATTTTAGCAAACATGGCATCTGGACAACTCCAAGATTTTTACACTATTTGATGAAAAAGCTGAAGCGTTATTTACCTGCGCCTGTTCTGGGACCTCTCCTGCAAAGTAGAATATGTACTGCTCCTCACTAAAGTGCTGGACAACAATCTGGAAACAGTTTGGCCTGAAAATGTCAAACAGAAAACAAAGCTTTACAATTATTTTTGCTTAGCATAAGGTAAAGCCATTATCTCACGTCTGTTTTCTGGAAAACTGCCATCAGCACCTGCCAAACAGACTGTCGTGCACACAATACACGGAGCACACACTTAGGTCTATCAGCCCTTTGGGTTTGGTAGCTCTCTTCTCGCTTTCAAAATAGATGAGCTGTGCATCGTTGCCCTCCAGGATGAAGTAAAGGTTCTTCCACCTTTTTCCTTTTCCTGAAATCAGAGGAAAAAGTTAGAATCCTACCTTATGTGACTGACAGAATTTGTGAATAATAGAAAACTAGTAGTGGAGCTGAACATAGATAGATACCTTTGCTGAAGAGGAGATAGCCTTTTTTGACTATGTTTTTGTAGAAAGCATCTTTTGTTCTCCGTCTGATAGTGTTATAAATTTCCCTCCCATCCGTTATGTCAGTTAGTACTTGCTCCTGGTGCTGCATAAGAAAACAAATCCACCCATTACAAAATAACTACGAGAAACAAAATACTTTTTTTTCCATTCACAAAGCCATTAAATGTTACATCAGAGGCAATTCTAAGGTCTACAGCTCCAACAGAAAAATGTTGCATGAATATTTTCTTCAAAATGTTCATTAACTGCTTTCATTGCTTTGTTCCAATATGCAGACAAATTCAGATTTTTTTTTCAGTTTTTCTTCTTTAACCAGAGTATGAGATCGCTGGAAATATTTGAGTCTTTACTTTACCAGGAGCTTTTCTCAACTGATCTTACTTTAATCACACAATCGGTTCTTGTGCTCACCTGTATGGAAACGGGTTCTTTCAGGTTGTAGCCCTCAACAATCTGTTCTTTCTTATAATGATCAATGATATCATCAAGGCTGCAACAGAAAAAAAAAAAAGAACAGACAAACATTGAGTGGAAGACAAACTGACTCAGTTCCAAAGGACAAGTCAAGCTGAATCTGTGCATGACAAATGTTTAGTCGAAAGGCGTGATTAATTTGAGTTGCATTCCAGTATGATGGCACGCTGCCAGACGTACCTGTTGTAGTACCTCCCTCCCATCATGTACTGATTGTTTGGAGTCGGGGAGATCTTGAACCTTTGGATGTTTTCACTGGTGCGAAAAAAGAGGGAGTAGTCCCCGGGGGTGTTGTCTGATGGTCGGACCAGGAAGCTGCAAACCTGGCCAACTAAGACATCACAAAGGGTGAAGGAGACAAATTTATAGAAACTACACTATACATATTTCATATAATCATATATTTGTGAAAAAGAACAAACAACTACCAGAGTGACAGGTCTAACTCAACAGAAAGTAAAGAAAATGTTACCTGACATAAGAAGGTTGTAAGCCTCCGTCTTTGTGATCTTTCCATGATACCAACTAAAGGTGAACATTCAAATTAACAGGAAAAAGAGGAACTGAATTAATCACATGCCGCCCATATTAAAAATATTCAGGAATTGTAAGTCTGTTCTTCACTAAAGGTTAACAGTTAAAAATGATTTTTTTTTTTTTTTCCAGTGATCAACCAGCTTACACTTTTCCCTCGTGTGGGTCCTCCTCCCGGCCCTGCAAAATAACATGCAGACAAACTTATTGTTTTGAATCTGTTATGACACTAAAGGTATAACTGTTGCAAAACAGATGCAACACAAATTTTATTTGTAGTAAAACTGCATCACAAATTTACCATAAAAAATTACTGATACAAACCCTGTCACTAAACATGAGCTGGATATCAAAATACGAATACAAGATGATGTTCAGAAGTTAGCATTTGCTACTACTACTATATGAATTTAAGGCCTGTGTGGATAGTAAAATGTGCCATACATGGATCAGTTCTTGGTATTAAAAACATTTACGGTGTCACAACCACAATAAGTCACTCTTTTCTTTGGCATTTCCAAAAGAGGGTTGCAGACAGAACAAGACTGATCAAACTTTTCTTCTGCTACAGGGAGCATTCAGGGAGATTCTTTAAACTACCCACACCTGTTGCTGCGAATTGCAACAGATGTGCATTGCACAGCAACAGGTGTGGGTAGTTGATATTAGCTAATGACTAGCAGATAGTCATTAGCTAATATCAGCTTCTTATACTTATGTTACTTCATAAAGAGCAAGATACCATGTGGAATAAGCACTTACAATTTCTTTCTACTTATGCCACTTTTATCAGTCTACTTTTAAGTCTACATCAAAATAACAATGAATGTTATAAATGACTTTATTTTAACTGTAATAGCCAATATCTTCTATTCTGTTGGGGCCTTTATGTGCAAACTTCAGGAAATTGTTGTAATTGTATTCAAGATTATCATCTCCTGTGAATCCCACAGCGGCCCTTGCCGGTCGGCTTCGTGTTTTACTTACCACCTCCTCCACCAGATCTTCCACTATGAGCCCTTGCTCTTCTGTGCGAACATTGGCAACCCACATCCAGCCGTCCTCCAGGTCGTTGTGAACAATAAACATGTCTCCTTTCAGAAAGCTGAGGGCACACGTCAGAATATCATGACAAAACTTTCCTGCGTCACAGCAAAGAAAATATAATAAAAAAGAAAAGCTTTGATCACATTGATGCATTTTGTAGAAAAAGCACATTAAGTGGAATAAATCGGAATCCTTATTTTGTGTAGATGATGGTACTACAGTGTGGCCACCAGGTGTCTCCTGCGGCTTAAAACAGAGGTAGATTTTGCACATCGTCTGCATTGTAGAGCTTAGGGCTTGCAGGCATGCTGACTTTTCTGGCTGACTTTAGACAGATGTTTATCAGATTTAGGAAATGAGGGATGCAGATGGGAGCATCAGAGAGTGTGCGCATTGCAGCTTAACAACTGCTTTTCAATAAGTCAGATGATGTTCTCGGCAGGACGCTGAAGCATTCCATAAAATCAGGCTGTTCTTTGTGAGCAAAACAGGCAGATGTTTTCCTTCTCTGCCTGGGATCTCTGCGCTCGTGTGTGTTTGAATATAATTCACAGTAATGAAATTGCTTCTAAGAACAAATTTGAGTGGGACAAAAAAAAAAAAAGGACATTCAATTTTTGATTTGTCTAATAAGTGCTTACCTGATCTCATCAGTATCTGGCACTTTGGTGTATGGAAGTATGGCCCTGACTCTCCTCCTGTCTTCTACAGGCTGTGGAAAATAAGGGATAAAAATAAGAACAAACTCTTAACATTGATCTTCCAAAATCATCAATCATTTATTTAGTCAAAACTGATTTTACTAAATAAGTTACAACTTATTTAAGGCGATGCAGCATAAAAATATGATTAGCAATAGCTTTGCCTCAAATGACCTCACTCCTGCCTGTCGGCAAAAAAACAACAACAAGGGAATAAGAGGATAATTTCTTACACAATGTGGGTGTGGAACAAAAGAAGAAAAAAAAAATCACTATTCCTTTTCAGTCATCCTAAAAATATATCAATACATTTCCATCCACTTTTCCCCAACAACTCATATGAAAAATAACTTTTGATGAAATTCCAAGAGATTTAACGTCCCTTATGCACAAAGTTATCTGGAGGTTTAAGTTTCACAAGCTTTTGTATGATATTAACAGATCCAAATTATCAAGGGAAATTTCTTCTCATTCCCATTGGACTGTTCTTTATTTTTTAAAGATTCACTGATTTTAAAAGATAATAATGTGGAATCAATGGGAAATCTAGACAATTTCACAAATGCTGTAATATGGCTCACAGTAATTCAGGGTTGAAATATTACGCATACCCTATTTGACATTTTTCCAGAATTTCCACAAAGTGCAATAAAAGAGGAAGAATGCCTTTGATACAATAATCTATTTTTTTAAAAATGACTCCAAAAGAAACCAATCATATATTTAAAGCTATGAAGTCAGTCTCACCTCCGGAGGTGCCACTGGTGATAGGAGCTTCTCTCCTTTTAATAGGCAAGACACATAGCTGTAGTAACCAATCAGGTCTGATAGAGAACAGAACCGTCGCCCACCAATGTAATAGTCCCCACACATGGCGATTATCCTGGAAAACAAACACATTAAGTGACAGCAGATCTTTAAACACAGGTTCTTACAGATTGGATTCATTAAGTTCTAATCGGGGCTTGAAGCTCACTTTTTATTCATGTAGGACCCACTCAACAAACTTCCACCACAAACAGCATGGGGAGAGGAGGTGTGTGTGCGTGCGTGCGTGTGTGTGAGGGGGGTGAGAGGAGTAGCTTGGTGAATGTGTGTTTAAATGTGCCACATCAAAAGCATGATGTTATTCATGTTATCTTCAGAGCTACCTAGCAACCAAAGACTGCTTAGAGAGTAGCCTGTTTGTAGAATCGTAGCATAAAAAGGATTTATTACAAATAAAACAAGCCTTTTTAACAAATTGGACTAAATGTTTCAGGGTTTTTTTTTTTTACTTTACTTTTGCATGAGGTTAAATTTATATTTGGATTTTTGTTTAATTGACACCTACTGGCTATTGATTATGTTTTCATCTAAAAGTGTTAAAGACAAAACTGTTACAGATCAACTTAGGTGACCACAGTTTGTTTATTCATTCATGGTAGGATACACTCAATAACCCCAATGTGAGATTCTGACTAATTATATTCAAAAAAGGGTCACTTAAAATAACTACATCTGTGAAAAAATAAGATAATTTCTGTGGACACGATCAGTTACTTAATTTATTAACTACTACATTTTAAGTAAAAGCTCATTTTTAAATATCGATCTACAGTTAAGTAGCAACAAATAAATGTGTTTCTAACAGAAATGTGTCTGATATATCTCCAAAGTTAATTAATAATTTTTTAAAAGCAAATGAATTCAAAAGAATAAAATAAAACAACTTGGTGTGTTTTTGTTTTTTTTATTTATTTATTGTATAGCAAAAACAAAATTATTGACGCCCACCCATTCACCGGAAAAATATATTTTGTATTTACAGCCATCAAACCCTTCTTATGACTGAAAAAGAGTCTTTTAGATTTGAGATTAATAAAAACATTTTTGGTGACATTTCTGTGTCCATTGTGAGTGTTGCTGTGACAGAGAACCAAGACATTTTCAGAACATTATGTTGATTATGGCTCAAGTCTACCAGCTAATACACTGCCATATTTAGGCCAAATCAATAAGGACAATTCCACAAAATATCTTTAAAAGTGAAAAATTTGTTGCAGAACAGAGGCTCCTGAAAGTGTCTGTGTGATGTATGAAAGATAAACACTTTGTGTTAATATTGCAAATATGCAAATTAGCACACACTGCAGCTAATTTTAATTGTTCCAGTTAATAAAAACTTTTTAAAGCACTCTGATGTACCTGAAATGGTTGACCACATTGGTCATACTGAGGAAAGACAGGACAAATGAACCGGGCCGGCGGTCACTCTCCCTGATGAGGTAGCTGCCAGGGGTCCGGGCCTGGCGTAAACGCTCCTCTGCAATGGTTCGGTCTAGTTTGCCATGGTACCACCTGAAGTCAACAAATACCAGAATGAATAAAGGAAGAAAAAAAAACATAACACTGATAAATTACTACTTGTAAATGGAAGAATAGAGCACATAAAACCCTTAAAATGTAAATGCTGGAGTTATTCTTTGAGTTTTAACTACCAAATGTTAAAAGTTTTACATGTTTTTCTATTATTATTTTTTGACAACTTGCTCTTCTAAAAATAGGTCAAATAATAAAAAATAAAAAAGTCTTGCAGTAAGAGAATGAGGTGCAGCAGAAGCTCTGTTCACAAGAGACCTAAATGGCTTCCATTTGGTTTAGGGAGCACAGGTCTGTGCTTGTAATGAAAACATGATAAAATATGCTTTCAACCATTAGGCTGCTGATAGTGTGCTGAAAAAGAAAGCGCATCCAGCAGGAAAACTGCTTGATGTGCTTTCTTTTTCAATGACTTTTATATCATTAAAATGAGAAACAGTGCCGTTGTACAGAACAAGAATACACAGAAATAGCATCAACATGTTGGTGTTAGAAGGAAAATTTTAAAAAAGTAAACAGGCTAGATTTTAGTGACAACTGTATTACACACACACCCACACACACATTACCTAGAAGTAGGGCAAGAAACACTCAAACAACCTCCAGATGCAACAACCAAAAGGATAAAATACAACAAGACTTGGTTGTGATTGCGTCTGCTTCAAGCCAATCTTGGCTTGAAGCAGAAGCAAGACATGCAGGGTTCAACACTGCATTGATGTGACTTGACAGGAAGATGCTCAACTCTTAACAAGCTGCTCAGTTTTCCTGCTTTTCTGCTCTATTTCCAGGCTCAATTCCTGCTGCTGATGTGAAGTAACCAATTAAGACTTTTACAGTAATTATATCAGAACATGTACAACTGTTACAAACACAACAACTCTGGGTCCTTTCCCTTTTCCATTAGGTATACAACCCAGTTTTGTAGTTGTTGTTTAAACTTAAGCACATGATACAGTGAAATCTTTAACAAAAACCTTTTGAAAGTTTGCAATGCAGCGTAACTTAAGGGTAAAACACTGTATGTACATCAAAAATAAAGCTCTACTAAAACATAGAAATCCAAGTGAATAGATCGTTTATCAGTACAGTCTGTTTGTGTCCAGTATTTGTGAATGTTGAAAACTGATGTGTGTAGAATGGTGCAACTCTGTCTGTGCTCCCTGAAACTTAAAGAAAACCCCAACATCAAGCCACACGTCAAAAAGACACCCCTATGATTTTCTATTATCCCACACTGACAGCATCTGGTGTCAACCGATCTTTTTTGAACCCGCTCCATTCAGGAGCCTCGACACTTCTGATAACACTTTCCAAGGCTGGCACACTTCAGTACAACTCCTCTAGTGTGGGTTAAAGGTGACAACTTGTGCACGTTACTGACCAAATGCAACATGTGCGTTCCCTTTCACCAAACAAGAGTTGGCAAATGGCTCTGCTGCTCTTGGATTGTAGTTGTGCTACTAATGAGCCCTGCTTCACTCATCCTGCATTCGACCTGATGGCAGAGGACGGTGCTGGCAGATTAAGCCAATCTTTTGACTACAAAATCACCGAGTCTAAAGCCTCATCGGTTTAAAAAGTTGACTACTTCTCTTCATAATTGATATTATAAGCAGTGCAGGCATTCTGCTAAACATTTCATTTTCTATGCCTGCTATGCCTTTGAAGGGCAGCAGTGCTTAATTTTTTTTTTCTTGCAGACCTGTCGAATAAGAGTAATTTACATGATTTAATAATTGAGAGATGCAACAGGAAGGTATAATAAGACAAACCATTACAAAGTGTATTTTCTGCTTTGGAAAATAGACTTCATAATAAATATGAAAAGCCTTTCCAGCTATTGGATGGAAGAAAAAAAATGCTCTCAAAAGGCAAGATTTTATTGAAAATGTTGCTCTTAGCCAACATATGATGTCACAGGCATATGGAGCCTGAATGTGTGGCACAAAATTAATTAGCTAACAGTTTAATTTTTTTTTATGCTATACATATTGCTTACAACAGTATTGCTGTAACGATAAATTTGCAATCCATTGCATTGGGGGAAGCATATTTTTACCTATTAAATGCCTGAAAGGAAATAGAAGCAAGCATGCAAAGTAACAGAACCAAGTATGAAGCTCCAAGCCGAACAAGCATTCATCCAAGGTGAAAGCGATGGAAGATTAGCTGTGTCATTGGCACACTGTCTCAACCAGTGATCATCCTAGACGGCGGTAATAAGAGACACCCATCAACACATGTTCAGGCACTGAACAGCGCAGTCATGATGGGCTTGCAATAAACATCCTGATACAATTTCACAGAACAACACACAGATGTTCATGACCTGGAAAATTCATTCGTAAACTAAACGGACTATAAACCTCAACCATGAAGATTACAGTATATAGGTCTACCATCCGTTTCAGGAATGGGCCGTCATGTCAGCACATGTGTAGCAAGAAGAGCAGAAATATCTTGGCTCTGTTGAGTAAAGCTGAGCCAGCTTTTCAGCAAGCAATTCCACGATGGTCAACAAAAGAAAGGAATAAACTTCAATTTAAATAGCGAGCAGAATTGTTTGGGTTTTTTTTATGCAAGAATGAAATTCTGTTTTAATGCAACTATTCCATTAACTACATAAGGTTCTTAGTTATAGATGCAGTGTTTGATTCCGTTTCTTGCCATTAAGCAAACAACAGGAAGACAATTGAATACTATGTTATCTGTGTAAAAAATAAAATCATATGTGATTTTACAAATACCTCCTGACCAGCCCCTTCCCAACACACACACACACACAAATGACAACAAGTTGAAAATAATCCAATATAGATATGCTAAAAAATTATCAGCTGATATGGTTAATACTAATATACCGTGCATCCTTAATATTTACAATCACTTAGAAGTTTGTGGAGAAGCTGAGAGCACCTTATTGTATGAAAATGTTACACAGTAAAAGAAGTTAGAAAACTAAATTATTTTGTGAATGGTGTAACTGCAGAAATTGTTATGGTCTACTAAGATAGCGTGTATAACTATTATTTTTTGGCAATTTTGGATTTTTACACCTTTCCCGAAGTAGATAAGATCAGTGGATAAGATCGGCTTCACAGTTACGTATCAGCCAATCATAGAGCTCCCAAAATCTGGTCGATTTATTGTTGCACCTGCTGAGTGCAAGTAAAATTTCTTAAGTGTCACAATTGAAGATGGTGAGCACCCATAACTAATGGGCTTTGTTTCTAAAGTGCATTTATAAAAGAGGAAGCTCTCACAGGAGATCATACAGATTATGACCAACTGATTAGGACAGACATTGATTAATTAATTAATGATTGATGCAAACCGCTGAGCAACAAATTCAGTTAACTTATTTAGCAGAAGAAGTCAGTAATTAAAACAATAGAGAGTGTGCCAATCTCTACGCAACAGCAGTGGGTTTAGGAAGGAGCTAACAGTGGCTGCGTCACCACATGGGATAGGGAGCCCAGCCAGAAGCTCTGCACCGTTTATTAACTTCGCAACGGAGGCTGCGTACAAATTCTCGTGTCGTTCCAGTCCTGGTGCCTGCATGTGGGTAATTACATACACAGTACAGCTCGTCGGTGTGTAAGCAGCTTCTCAGTCTAGGTAATTCACAAAGATGTGACTGTGTAACATCTGGAATACCACCAGGCAAGATCACATATGTGTGATCATTTAATGCATGTTTTAGGGAAAAACATGCTTCAATCCAAATGGATTTAGATTTTTAGAGGTTTACAAACTAATCACTTAATAACTAATCTGCAATTGGTAAATCAAAAACAACATGAAAACATTGCTAAAGTGCTGTGTTGGGTTTTTTTTTTAAACAGCTCTAAAAATCTATATTTATACCCTCACCAAAGTGCTAGATGCCAACGACGATAAGAATAATTAGTATATCATCACCATCCTCAGCGGTAATAGATGTGTCGTCAGCCTCTGCCTTGCACAGCTGAACTGAAACATTCAAGTCTGCATAATATTAAACACATTTGTAATAGAGGAACAGTTGGGGAAACAGAGAAGGCAGCTTTTTCTAAGCTCTGCAAGTTTTGACGCTTGACTACCCTGCGTGTGCAAATGCAGCTGATTTCACATTTCCCTCTCAGCCCATGCAATGCATTTTGTTTAAAAGAGAAATGTAAAGTAAATGGAATGTATTTTTTATGTTTTTTGGGGGAGGAAAAGGGATCATAAATTAATTAATTAGTGCTTGGTAAATTTTGAGACGCTTCGAGCCTAAGGTTAAAGTTTTAAACATCATTTGAGCATATCCACTTTGCGTGCCATTTTTTGCTACCACAGACTAGGAATCTGGAGCTGGACTCTCGTCTTCAGGAGAAATTAGAGCAACAGGACAGAAAGATTGCTGTGATTCGCTTGAGGTAGACATCGTCTCTCCCTCTGTCAGTCCGTCTGACTGACTCATTAAACTATCATTTCGTCCTCCTCTGTTGCTATGGGTGCATCTGTACTTTGACATCTCAACAGACATGCTGTCTGCCCTTATCAAAATCAAACAAAAAATGAATTAAACCCAACTTTATTGTATATCATCATTCTCTGTATGTACGATTGATATTTTTATATATAGTCAATGTATTTTGATGGGAGTCTTTTGTATGACACACCAACAAATAATGACACGTATAGCTTAACTTCCCTTGATATTTGACAAAAAAAAATCTTTAGCTGCACAGTCAAGGCTCAACTAGAAATCACAACAATAGAGCCAACTTCTGCATTACAGTTACAGATATAACCAGTCTTTTACGGTCAGATATGTAGCATAGAAAAATTTGTGTCCCCATTCAAACTGCCAGTCTTGAAAAACCGTCAACATGGATCTAACGCCAAAAGGCTCATTGGTTGTTTCATAGGACTTCCAATGTCCTACAATAAGCTTTTATTGCATTTTTTTAAAGGAACAATCTGTAGCAAACAGAAAAACAACCAAATAAAGAATTTAAAGGTAAAAACATCTGTTCAATAAAGTAGAGCTCAGTCATTGGTCATGTAATCAGAAGCATGTGGAACCAGCAAATGAATAAGAGTCACAATTTCAGTATTCTGAGGATATATTAATAGTCTCCAGTCAAACATCTGCAGCTAATCAATTTGACAAGCTGCATTGTTGCAAATGTTCAGCATTTGGAGAACTAATAACTTCATGTAAACAAAAACAATATTTATTTAACAGACTAAAAATTATTTATTTGACAACATTTGGGGCAAAAAAAATAATTTTTAGTTTGTGGTTTACTTCGCCACATTGAGGTTTTAAATTAGAAAACGATAATGTTCTACTGAAGTCAGTCAAATTAATATTTAAACTTTGTGCATGAAAAGTTAATTCATAAAACAAAATATTGCGACAAAGGAATTTGGGCTGCATGAGATGAGAAAAATATACGATATCTGATGATGTCAATCCACACTACGATGATGGTATTACTTGAAATAAATGTTTACAGAGTTAATGCTGTTCTACTTTGGGTTTATTGCACTCACTAACCCCAGTTAGTGAGCACAATGACATTTATATAATCAGATATATTGCAATACATGCAATAATTTGTTCTTTTAATAATGCTGTCACTGATACTGTAATGATATATTCACAACATATTGTGAAACTCTGCTAAGGAGAAGCAATCATAAGGTTTATCAATAAAGAAAAAAAGTTGGTTAAAACAATTATTTATCTACTAAAAATAACTTCTAATTTGTTTCTGATCCATAAACCTGACCGCATGATTTGGATTTCTTCTTTTTCAGTTCGGAACAATCTATCCCGTTGGTGGTTCTATGAGGTATTCAAAATGTCTCATTTTTTTAAATAAAAAAATAAAAAAGCACAACTATTGAGTTTAATTGAACAGATGCAATCATGAATCCATATGCATTATTGACATACACTTCTTAAAGGTTTATTTTTGGAGCAGTGTCTCTGTTGCTCTGCTGTGAGGGATTTAGAGCCAACAAACTGTTTAATACATTTTTATCATCACTACAATGATTACCTCAAAATATCCTGAGAAAATTTTTAGTTTTCTCAAACTTTTGAGTTAAGTTTTCTCAAAATGCCGTCTCTACTTGATCCTATAAATGAATGTTGGGGATTAAAAAGAAAGTTTAAAGCAGAGCAGAAGCCTCACTTACGCCGAGTTCACCCTCTGCTGCATCTCCCTCCTGTGTCCCGTACTCTCACAAGGTGCATAGACTCCACCAATAGCGCTGCTGGCCTGGTAAAAAGTGCAAGCTCCAATGTGGAAAGATGACCAAAAATATTTCTAAATCCAATAAAGGCATTAGGGCTTCTCCCAGTTGGAGCCCTGACACAGTCATCTCTCGAAGCTAGGTTCAACGAGCAACATCCGTGGAGAATAATTAAACAGGAAGACACAAAGACCAAAACGGGCTCACGTGGATTTACTTGATCAATTAGTCTGGTCAACTAGTTTAGTAACGATATGTCTCAATCTTATCATTTTAAAGGCTGGTTTAAAGAAAGACACTGGTGCTGTAGCCTTCTGGTCTTTGCTCCACTTAATCCTGCAATGATTTCTCTTCCTCTGACTCGCTCCTCTTTCTCTCTCAAAAGCACACATCCTGAGCATGCTGCCTATTGGTTTCTCTACCACAGGGACGCAAGGATAGGGAGTGGCATATTAACAGACAGATGTAAAAATACCCATTTAGGTGCAGCCTATGAAAATTTTAAACACACTGACACACGAGCTTCGGCTACATTAACATTGACACACAAAGTCAGAAGTTTGTCCGTGGTTTTAGTTGTGCTCACTTGGCAAATGAATGAATGAAAGTCTTTTCGATGCAAACACTGTTTAGGTTTATGAACTCTCTAGCCAGCCTAAAATCCTCTAAACTGTGATCATAAAGTTCTGTTTATGATGTCCATTCATGTTTACACAACAGATAAAACAAAGCAGGAGATGATTGATAACAACTACTGCTATTTTTATTTTTTAGTAATAGTACCGTTAGACTTTTCAGATTTTTTTTACTTAAATCATCAGAACTGCATTGACCTACTGGTCTTTTATTCTGTAATGAGGCTACTGTCGAATGAGGAAATCTTAAACCACATGATCAGTAAAACACCCATGATGTATGATGAACCATCATAGCTGTTTACTTTGTGCAAGCCAAGACGATGACAGGACAAGTGCCAGACGTCCAACTGATGAGTGCAAGAGCCATCTATGTGTCCGAAGCAGAGATCTGCGTCAGTGCTGGTCAGCTAGTGAGACAGACGAGGATGGACGGAAACCCAACATGTTAGGTTTCCTGCTGTTAGTCAGTTTGCCTGAAATAACACCATTAAATCAGAGATAATAAGCTTCACTGTGACAATCACACCGTTTTCCTTCCAAGCTTTTAATTTCTAAAAGCACAACTGCTGAAAAAGTAAGCCTACATTTCTAGTAAGCTGCAACTAAAGATTATTTTAGTTATTGATTATTCTGAAAAGCAGATGGAAAAACTTGGCAGTTGACGACTGTTTCACGATCACGATTAACCATTTCAGCCCTACTTGTCAGGCAAACATTTACAACTAATCTGACATAATTTGAAAATGATGCAGATGGTTTATTAGTAGCACTGAATAGCTTTATTAAAACAGCAAATAGATTGTTTGTAAAGTACTTTAAGCACATTTATTATTAAAAGGAGACAACAAATATTTCAATATGCCATTTTTAGTAAGATGTAAATGGTTTCCAAACTTGTTACCCTGTCTTCATGCATGTTTATTACTTAAAAAATGGCTGTTGTTTTTTTAAAATCAGAAAACCTTACTGGTTGAATGAAAAATTAGCTCTAGGTATTCCAGTGATAAGAATTATTTTGGCCTCAACACTTCTACACTTTTAAGTTTGGTGCAGAAAGAAACAGCTTCCCTCATGAAGTGAGTTAGCAATTTCTCTTCATCGTGCTTTACTGACTCAGCGCTTCACTTTTTTCTGAAGTTGTTTTATAAATCAATTTTCTTCCAACTTTTGGTTTTTTTTTCTCCTAAAAAAAATATATATATTTCATCATGTAAAGCTTTAGTATTTGTGTGAACAGTTCAAATAACAAGGCAATTGTGCAATTTCATAGCAGCACATTAACAAAGGCTGTAATGGCCCAATGCAGGTGGCTCCCAGGCAGTAGTACAAAGTAAGTACTGTAGTTATTTAACATCTGAATTTTCCAGCAATATTCGTGCATTACCATTAAGTCTTAACAACAGGATGACGTAGAAATAAAAGCATGGTGGTAGTGTGAATGTCAGATGAGGATACGATATTGTATAACAAAACAGCAATGCATTCACACCACAGACTTTTAATTAGTGCAAAACCGATTTTACAGTTGGAAAACTTGGAGTGGTTTTTCAGTCAGCAGGTCTGACAAACCAGCTCTAACAAGGTTTCTGCAGGTTTACCAAAAAAGGAGTTTTAAGACCTTTATTAAAACCAATATGAATAAAATGTAGAACCTACATCACAACAAAACGAACAAAGGAAATATGAGAGTGAATTTTAAGGTGCCACATTCTCAAAAAAAAAAAAAAAAGGTCACAAGTAATGTTATGCATATACTCCCTGCACAAGGTACCTACGTTTTACAAACATGGAGGAAAATTAAAGGAAACAGATTTTAACTGGGATTAAAACAAGTACAATGCATAAAATGTAACAATGGACTCTGCTGTTAGAATAAGACTTATTCTTGTGCCGTTTTCACGTTTGACGCAAACCCCTCCAAACAACAAAAAGGTCTGACTCTACAGAGGAAAGTGACTCTATAGTGGTGGCAAGTTTTGTTTTCCTGAGGAAGATTCACTAAGAGCTTTTTAAAACCATAAGGCCTCAAAGCAGAACTGGAGAACTTCTTTATGTTAAGTTAAATGCTGAAAGAGAAGAAAATATTGTTCAAACTGAAGTGCATATGTCATCCAAAAAGTACAGAAGCCTGTGTGTTGATCACACATTATGAAAATCAACAGCGTTAAAAGCAATACGAGTTTTCACAGGATTAATGTGTTAATTTTGACAGCCCTAATAAATGCATAGATTTATATACACACTTAAATTACTTGGAAATGTCAGAGTCCCCATCTAAGAAACTACATTTTCTGTATTAGCTTTGAGATTGTGGGAAATGTCTTCATCAACGCATAAACTGCTTCCGAAGGTCTGTAGCAGTAATTTTAGAAACTGTTTGCTGAGATCACCAGCCAAATACTTGTGTAATGACTGAAAAAGGCTCACTAATATAGTCCTTTTGTTACTTTTCCGAGAAGGAAAATACCTTTTTAAGAGAATATGATCTGAATAGTAATGTGCCGGCCTTACAGACTGTGTCTACTAGCCCCACAGTGGTAAATAAAACAGTGTTGATATTAAATGAATACGGTTGCAGCAATATTCCTCATTCAACCAGTAAATCAGGTAAACTCATTAACACAGCTGCTGGTTTTACAATCCCACCATCTAATCAGGGAACCCCTTCATGGCTTAAAATCTCCTCTAATCTTCGTGGAAACTCAAAATCAGCCACTCATTTCCCAAAGAGTTGTTAGTTTAATCTGAGGCACAGGCCTGCATGTTTCTAAAGGTGACAGGAACTCACGGTGTTGGGCACAGGTTGCACACTCCGGTAAAACAACAGGGTGCAATTTATTCAAAAGTACATAAATCTGTGTAGACTTGTGAATGAAAGTCACTGTGGCCATTTGTGTAGAATTTGTAAAGAGAGATCAGAGATCGTCAGTGGTTGAAAGACTGTGCTTTCTTAATAACCATGCAGGTTAGGAGCTTATCTTTTGTCTTTCAACCTGCTCATATCTAGGCAGAATAATGAGACTGTGCTTTCTGAGGCTTCCAGAGGGAGCCAGCATGATTTATTGTACTGGTTGGGTTAGCTGAGAAATTTGTCAAAACTTTTCACACCACACTCACTGCAGTTTTTAGTCAATCTCTTCCTACCAAAATGTACATGGATGTCTTCTGGAGAAAACAATTGTTGTATGGTATTACCAGCTAAAGTCAGTTTCTTTAATTATACCATCATCTTGGACTCCGCAATATTAGAAAAGCATGCAATAATATTTAGGGTTGGGAATCATTTGAATTTAAATGATTCTCAACTTCTCAATTTTAAGTCTATGAACTTTTTACCTTTTATGAAGGTCATTGTGAATTTTTCCACAGTACTATTTCCAACTACTTAATAAATATCCCATACCTACTCTAAAATATAAATTCAATCAATCTTTCCTAATCAAATTAATAAATCTGTATTCCAGACAGAAGGGTGCACTAAAAAAAAAAAAAGAGAGAATGAAAGATAAACATACAAAATGAAAACAATAATATTGGACCAGGAATCAAACTTATAAATCAAAATTTAAAAATCTGAATGATTCTGGGCGAATTGAAATGTTAGCAAAGGTTCCAATTGATTCTCAAGACTTGATGCCCAAACCTAACAATAATAGAGATATTTCTGTTAAATATTGCAATTTGATAAACCAACATTTACCTCATTCTTCTTGGACACATCTGTGCCAGGAGTGGCAAACTACAACTCAAATGCAATTCAAAAATATCTTTTTCTCATTCTGTGTAGCACACCATCTGCATAGTGATGCAGACATAGGAAACTATTATTTAGCTTTTTCCTGCTGTAACTGTAGTATAGTAAAAGTAATTTTAAGTATGCTCAGACGTCTTGCAGTTACAAAGTTGGCATCATTCACCCAGTAAATGTTGGCTATGTGTTTAAAACAGTCTTAAATACTTCAGTCGTGACAGAGGCCATAATGCAGGCTTGACAGGACAAGGTGTTGATGGAATGAAAGAAGCATGAGAGCGATATGGGTGAAACGTAAATAGATGAACTGACACGATCCAAAACAATATTTTCATGACATTTCTGAAATCAAACCCTTTACTTAAATCACTGCTCAATATTCCCAAGTGTAGCTGATCATCTTACAATTAGTACTATACCACAAATAAAAAGTAGAACATGAAAAAGTTGTTTTTTTTTGACTGTTTCCCAATTATATTTTCTAGACTATAAGTTGTACTTTTTTCATAGTTTGACTTACAGTCCAGTGCAACTAATGTCTTTCCCCCCCTCTTTTTATACAAGTCGCGTCATTTTATATTCTGGAGCGACTTGTAGTCCGAAAAATATTGGAAATTCTCATAGGGGAAGGGAAAATTTTTTCTTCAGACTAATCAGACTTAAACTTGACTCTTTTTGCAAGTTTAAGTCTGATTAAGTTAGGATTAAACACTAACTTTCTTTTATTTTCCGTGTTTTATTTTTTTCTGAAAAACATTTAATTAAATTTGTGATGGATACTTCAGAATTATTTGTGAACTTTTTTACATTTTGAGCAACTTAAACACATAATATGATAATTTCACTGATAATTGCTCATTCCTAATTTAGTGGAGTAAGAACTTTCTTAATCAGAACATAATCAATCTATTTTTTTAGCTTAAAATAGGTTCACAGAGTCCAATCTCAATCTGACCGTGGTACCAGAGCATTTATACTTTATATCTTTCTTTAACTTATTGATCAGGTCAGTCATTCTTCATTTTCTGCCCAGTTCAAAAGTACTACATCTATCAAATAACATGCAGCATAGTTGTTACACAGTTACTAGGAAAAGACCTGAAAATTCACATTTTCAGGAGATAAATATACATTTATCTCCTTGGCAGATAAATGTATATCTGCCAAGGAGATATACATTTACAGGTCATAATGTGCCATATAGAGAAAATGTGAAGTCTCCAGATGGCTATTTTTACAACAAAGCAGTGTAAAAATATTTGTGACGTCTCATTCAGTAGAGACGTCACTCAGTTCCTATTTTGCTATTCATCTTCCAGCTTTTTTTTTTCAAATGCCAAAGACAAAACTTGTCAGGCAAGTACTCAGCTGTAAGTTAACACACTTCATGTGTACAGTAAGTGTAGGGTTGATAAGTAAGTTACCTTCATGGTATGGAAATGGAGGAGAGTTGTTGTAGCCATAGCTTTGACAAACTATTAAACTGTCAGTGTCAAATAATTATTTACATTTCTCTTCTGCTTGCTAATTATAGCTCTCACAAAGCAGTCACCTGTTTCGATGGCAGCTGGCACTACAATTAGAGCTGTTAATGTTATGTTACCGACCAGTAGCTGAACATCGGAGTGGGCACTAAAAACAACAAACAATTTTTTTGATACGTTGTATTTTCACCAACAGGATTTGTGAAAGCATCACAGATTTGAACTAAAAAAAATCTATTCCTTCAACGCTTTCTCAATGAAACTACAGCTAGTGTTATGCCACTTTTCTATGGTGTCTTTGATGAATGGAGAAAAAATAATAAGCATCTGATCAGATACTGGTTTTAAAAAAAACAACTAAACAAATATTGCTTATGTTCACTTTATATGTGACCGACAGAAGAGGATGAGAAGAGGAAAGGGCAGAACTGACCAAAGGGTTGGGTGAAAAGTGAATATACTCCACATTAAAAGCTGCCATACCTTACCACAGCAAAACAACTTCATACAAACACACTGATGTATTTAACAATGCCTACAACATAATGTGCTGGCTTTGAGCCAGTGTCTTTATGCACTGATTTGAAACAGGCTTGGAGAGGAAATTGCTGTCTCTTTTTAACAATGCTGATACTTATAAAAGGACATACAGTTGTGCCAAATGCGGTGTTTCAGGTTTTTCTTCACCTCCGTTACACACCTAGCGCAGACTTCAGAACCTTCTGACAATAAGAAGAAGAAAAAACAAACCTGTAACCGGTTGCTAAAAAGCTCCTGATGAATCCCTGGACAAACATATTTAAGATCAAGGTGAATAGCTGAATAATTACCTTATATTGCTGAAATAAAATCTTTTAAAAAGGATTTCTAATGAATATTTAATGAATGATTGAATTGATCCTTTGTGGTGGACTGACGCACGTCCATAAAAACACATGACAGAACAAAAGGAAGGGGCAGCTTTAAATGTAGGGACCTTCCTGAAAAACCGCCAGTATAGCACATGTAAATCCAATTAATTCATTAATGGATTACACAGTAGAGTACTGAGTTACTGAAATATTGGATAGCTGCAGGCCTAAACAAAAACACTTGGCTTTAAGCAAACACACACAGAGGCTCAGGATGTTAAGGTGTGGCAGACAAGTTTGTTACAGTACGATAACAGAGGCCAGTTATTGTGCCTGGACGCTTGGTAAATTACAACCTGATAACCGTTGGATTTAAACTGTTTCGTCATAATTTACATTTCTCCTCTGCTGACACCATGTTGTAGGTGTCACCATGTGCGGAGCTGGACTCAATTGTTCAGGCGATAGCTGGTTGTAAACAAAAAACTGTAGCCTAGATATTATTTAGCAGAGTAGTAGATACACCCCTGCAGAAAAAGTTCTTTTTTTTCCATCCACTTCCACAAAAAACACAGTATGACACCATCTACAGATCAGTCACCGGACTGACCAACTCTGCTCAGTTTATGATTTCATACCTCATGCTGACCTGGACTGATGATTTTTGTTTGTTTGATTTTCTGCGCCAGGTTCTCTCATCAGTGGGAGATCAACAACCTGCAGCATCAGATACTGATACAAGTAAATCAGAGTTTTCTGATGTCCATCATTTTGACTGACTGGGTCAAAAAAAAAAAAAATAAATCTCATAATAATCAATTTTTAGACATTATTTTTTTAAATGATATGACATATTCAATTGTATCTGATTTTAATTCCGTTTGTTTTATATTCAACAACAGTGATCGTGTCATCACAAGAAGATGAATACTTTTTCACCGCCCTGAAGTAGTTTTGAAATCAGGAAACATTTCTCCAACTGAAGCAATCAGAAGTCAGTGAGACTCTGAACGGTACGTGATCCCGAAAACACTCCCATAACTCTTTAACACACCGTTTCCAGATAACAATAGAGACGCATTGAGACCAGATCAGGAATGATGCTTTGTTAATTTTCCTTGTATTGATTGATTTAGTTACTGCCATGACATACGCTGTGCATAAAGTTGAAAATGTTTATGCGTCTACACCAAGAGGTGGTGTGTGTGTGTGATCTGTTAAAATGACAAATGGCCATCAGATTTTTCCTTCGCCATTTAAAAAACCAACCAAAAGTGGAGATTATTCAGTTAATGCAACCACTGGTATAAATGTGTTTTCATCAGCTTTTCAAAAATAAAGTTCTCTTGCAAAGTGTGCCTCTGTAAAAAGATTCATAACATTTTCATTCAAGTATATGTGAACGTTGTTGACAAACCAGCCTGAAGTAGTTCTGTCAAAAAGCTCATGGTAAAGTTCTGAGGTAAAAAGCTCATACAAGTTAACATGAATTCAGATGTTTAGACTATTTTATCCTGAAACACCTAGTTACGAGGCCTAATTAAACCATGATGATTTTTTTTAAACCCCGTCTCTAAATAGAAAAGTAATCAAGAATCGTTAGGAATTAGAATCGGAACCGTTCGAATTCAAACGACACCCAACCCTTCATAAAACACATGGCTGATCATTTTAACAGTAAGATAGTAATATGATGTGTTAGCCTCATTCGAATTGGAGGTTTGAAAACAAGGAGCGTTCTGTCGCGTGCAGAAAATGTCCGGGTTGGCAAGCGTCCTGAACAAATGCAGCATTGTTTTAAACCTGCATACATGCAGAAAGTTAGTGTTTCAAAGCACTGCTTTTAGAAGATAGCACATAAATCTGAAGAAGCCTGCACAGGAACGCCAAACTTTCACTCAGGTCTGACGTTTGAGAACATTACAGTTCCACTGTGAACTAGAGAGACAAAAAACAAGGTGGGTTTAACAAAACCCGTGATGTCAAACTTATGAAACAGTGATGGACTATGTAGCTCACGCCATAAACATGCTCACCAATTTGCATTTTTATCTTTGTGGTCTTTTCATACTCAACCATCTTGGAAAAAGAGTGGTTTGCCATGGGACCTTTCATAGACACTCTCCATTAATTCATACCCATCAGTATTTAGAACAAAAATGCAATTATTAAGTGTAAAACTTGGCTACCTGTATCATTCAAAGGAGCACTTCACCAGCAACTCAGGGTATATTTATAGACATAGACTTTCAGCTGCACTATTAAAATTAATTTCCACCTGCCAGAACCTCTTCTGAAATGTCATTTTCAACCAGAGGGATTAAAAACATCCCAAACATGCAAATGATGCGCAGCACTCCAGGAAACTGTGCATGGGGATTATGGATCCTATCACCGGATACTGAAGATCAACTTCCACATTATGTTTAGAGACTTTTAAAACAGTTGCAACTGGATTATTAGTAGACTGAGTCAAGTATGTAACAGTAGAAAGGAAGTCGGCACCAAAAAAGAAAGAAAACTTTTTGCTTGCTGTTGGTTAAATTCCAACTCCTCGGTAAAGAGCAGCGCGTCGTTTTGAACCGGTGTTACACTTACTGGTTTGTGGGAGGCGCTGAGAGAGGAAACACCAAATCTTCCTCATCCCCCCAATCCGGCAGGTCGCTTTCATCCATGGGGGGCGCAGGTGGCAGAGGTGGGAAGCTCGTAGAGCCATCCGGGCCTGTGGATGTGGGTGAACTCCGACTGGTTGGACTCTCCGAGGTGGGAGAGTTGCACATGCCGCCCCTTGTCCCTGAGTTGGTTCCTTGGAAAACTGCCTGTCCACCACTCCCAGCTGCGGAGAGCACTGATCCCGTTATATCCCCACCAGGCACCGGGTAGATACTTGTGTCGGGAAGCGAGTCCGGAGAAGTGTTTGAATGTTGGCGGGTGGTTTGGGTCGGTTCTTGTCCCAGATCGGTGACTCGCACTCGGTTCGGCTTAGGATAGTAGGGAAAAGGGGCCGTCTCCGGGCCTCCTCCTCCGCTCGCCACCCCCGTCCCTGTCGTGACCGAACCCGCATCCTCACTGCTGACCTCTGTAGCCATCATGTTAGAAAAGTACGCAGAGGGGGAAAAGTCCAGAAGGGAACCTGCCCTTCCCCTCTGTCCTCAGAATAATCCTTCAGTGTTTGGGCTTCGTGGAAACAACACGAAAAGTTTCTGAAAAAACACGTTTAGCTAGCAAGCTAACGTTAGCCAACAGCTAACTTAGCTCCCTTAGCTTTACAGCCCCTTCGCTCGCTAACGCTAGCAGCGTCGAGACACTTGATGAGTTCTTGCTGACTAGGTCTTCATTGTTTCCTGAGTTTAAAGTTCACACAGAAACGGCACTTGGAAATAAACCACGCACAATATGCTCAGAAAAATACCTTGTTTCCCGATTATTTTTCTTTTCAGTTTTTAATTCGGACCTCACCCTCAGACCAGGCAGCCCACTTCTCGAGGAGTGTTTTATTGTCACTGTTGTGTGTAATCCCCGTCTTTTTTCCAGTGTTGTTGCTTTCTTTCGTTCTTAGTTCGGTGCCTTAAAATAAAAAAACCGAAAACGGCCAATCCCTGTCGCCCAGTTCTTTGAATTATATGTCGTTCTAGGCTTGAAAAATGAATTCTTTTGAGCAAAAGTTATGCTTTCTTGATCATTCCCGCTAAGTACGCTGTTATTTCTGGGTTTCAGGGCTTGTGGCTTGTTGCCCGCTGCTGCTGCTGCTGCTGCTCTGCTGCTTTTCCTCTCCCCTCCCTCTGCCTCTCTTCTTCAGTCACAAAGCAGACACAGCCAAGTGAACGCCGAGCGGGGAAACTTTAATCCATTTCATCTTCAATCGGTGCAGCTCGTCAAAATACCTCACGCTTATGGTATGATCTTAAACCATGTCATTGTTATGAGATCACTCTAACAAAACTGGTCTCCTGGTATTCAAAAATTATTTTTGATAGATATTTTTTTTGACCCTGAGCTTGGTAAGCACATTGGTGTGGTAGTAAATCGAATAGTGAATTGGATAGAAAATTATAAGAAAGTCATTCTGGTCAGATGAGATGAAATTTGAACCTGGTCCACTATGGCAGAAAAAATCCACAGGCAAAATGCTATGGTGGGAAACTAATATTTTGCACTAATGTCAACACACATTCCCAAAATGAAGTATGTTGAGGCAGCATCATGCTGGGATGCTTTTTATTCATCTGGGAAAGGGAAAGAGGCCAGAGCTGATTGGAAGAAATAGGATAGTGATGGAGGAAAATCTGAAAAAAGCTGCAAAAGAACTGGGGCAGGACCATGATCCCAAAGAAGCAAGCATAGTTAATATTAGATGAGAGTTACTATATTTTTATGTTCACTTTATTTTGGTAAATTCACATTTCACAAAGAAAAGAAATACAAAATACCCCTTTAAAGCCTCATAAACAAAGGAATAGCCTGAAGCCAAGGCTTACGCTTGCCTACCCTGTTACCCTGATTTAGCATAATAATGAGATATATTTTGGTTTCCACTTTACAGTTCTGCATTATACTTTGTGTTACTTCCTTACCTACAATCCTCATGAAAACACTGAGATTTGTGGTTCTATTGAGACAAAGTGGGAAAAATATCAAAGCTCCTGTAACTATAGTCACTAGTCTATATAGTTTTTTCTGAATTTCTTTTGATTCGATGTAATAATGAAGACAAAAAGTTCAGACATGGGATAAGAAATTAAATGACATTTTTTGATTCCTATTTTACTCCCAGAATCCTGAAATCATCAGTTATTCTTTTGCTTTATGAGTTAATTTTAATTTTTCGTGACAATTAATTAAGTCATCTCTTATCTTGAAAGCTCATTCCAGTCATAAATATATTGTAATTTTTAGAACAACACCTTGCTCTAAAACTAAGCTAAATTGCAATGTAGATTCCAATGATCTTCTATGATCAGAATAAAAATACCTTTTGAAAATACCAACCTTTAAGATCATGTTGAACATATAATTCTTTAAGCTCACTTTTCTGTGTGTCTTTTTTAGTATTGGGTCTGATGTAATTTTCAAATATTCAGTGGTGCATTCTTATTATAAAGAACAGAAATAAAAACCTGAAAATATCAATCAGTGTGTGATAAATCTATCTGACACATTTTATTTAGTGCATTGAGTTACTGATATGTTTGATCATTTTCTGATTTATTGAGTTGCTATCGAAAGTATCGGATAATAGTTTTTAATATCAATTTGAAACATTACTTTTGTACAGACTAGAAAGGTCATTTGTCATTTTCTTTAAATCAGCTTTGGGTCAATGTTGCTCCGTTTCAAGGCATGCCCTCCAGGCAGTGGCTTTTCCTGATCCACCTCCACACTGATCCCTTCCTGAATAACTTGTACTGCAAAAAGGATATTTTGATGTCACTTCTTCTCTGAACGCTTGCTTAAATTTTCCCTTCGGCAAAGCTTCCTCAGTTTGTGAACCTTTCTGGTGTCTTTGTCTATTTTTAAACTACAGTTTTACAGTCTAGAGAGTGAATGACATGCTCTTTCAATGATCCTTCCTATTTTTATGGCACTCTCAAAATAATTATTCTTGGTAAGTGAGCACAGAGAAATTTGAGGAGAGCACTCCTTCACATATCTATCAGCTGCTTGGGGAGATAATGCCCATGTTCTCTGCTAAAGCACCGGGCCTCCCTCACATCCAGTGACACAGAAGGTCAGTGATGTGTAAGATCTAAAGCACTGGCTTGACATATTATTATCATATCTTTTGACACATCCAGTTATTGTGGCATATACTTGAGTATGCTCTTTTAAAGTATTACAATAAAACGATTTGTTTTCATTATGATGCGGTTGCCCTCTCCTTATACTCCAAATGCAATATTCAAGCTTCATTGCCTTTAGATCCAGTAGTTCTCAGTCCTCAGCTGAACTTATCTGGTGTTTTTATCAGTGGGATTGTGATCATCATCCTTCCTTGCATGGAAGCACAACTGGGTTCCATGGATTCTCCCTGACTGAGTGTAATGAGATTGCAGACAGGAAGCAGCTAATCGCTGTTTCTAAGCAGACAGATAATATGAAAAGATCAACATTGTACCTGCTTGTATATTCTTTACCACATCCATATTCAGTCAACACTGTACCATTTAACAGAGGAAGTGCAACAAAGGGGACTGCGCAGGCATTAAGGGCATTTGAAGAGTTTAATTCGTGTCAGAAAGTCTTAACTGGTTTTATGTGCTTTTGGCAACACCTCCATGCGTTTGACTTCCTCTTTCCTCCTCTTTGTGTGTGTGTGTTGCAGAACGAGAGAATGCTGATAGCACTGACAGATGGTCTGGGCTGAGGGTTGGGGGTGTGTATGAACCAGAATGGTACAGGGCAGCAGTGCTGTTCTGCTCTGTTTCCCCATAACCGCACTGTGGGATGTGAGGATGGGTGCTGATGTGAGCACCAGGGGAGCCTGACTGTGTGTTGACTGATGGCGCTCCTTCACATTCATTGTCCTCATTTCTGTTCACCAGAAACTCACCAATCAATTTTCTTACTTTTATGCTTACACGTTGGAGTCGTAGGAGCCAGTAGTAATCCATTTTAACATAATTTTCTTTTAGGAAACAATATATATATATATATATATATATATATATATATATATATATATATATATAGTTGTCATAGATTGTTAATAACCACTTATGACAAAGTGGTCAGGCTGCTGCACCAAACATAGTTCAGTTTTGTGTGGCTCTTTGTTCATCCTGTGTGGTTAAGGTGTCTGATGTCAAGAGAGCTAAAGTTTCTGTTTAGCTTGCGTGTGCATCTTCCTTACCTAATCTCCCTCTGTCATACTGTTCACACATGATCCAGTCAGAAAAGCAATGTTATCATCTTTTTAATACTCTTGACACCTTCCAAAGTCATCACCCCTTGCTGTCTCATTTAATTCCAAAGGCACAAAGTGTGCGAGGTGAAGCACTCCCGTGAACACATGGGTCATAAATGTGTGTTCAAAGTGATGGGTTCAGTGCACAAGCCCACTTCAATTCCCACTCAAGCCCTTTTAATCAGGATACTTGTAGTCACCTCAGGTCCTGTGTGAATAATTCACTGGATCACCATAAAAGTTTAAAAAAAAAAAAAATGAAAAAGCGAGGAGTGAGTGGCATATGGATGGATAGCGTGAGCAAACTTACCCTCGGGTTGGAGGATGGTTTCTAGGCATTACTTTCATTGCATTTATGAAGCCTTCCCATGCCATGGCCAATGCTGTCCAGATGCTCAGATTAATCTTATATGCAAAACAGAAAATAATGGCATAAAACTTTAAGTAGGCATTTGAAAAACACAACACTTAAGTGTGCACATTCTGTTTTGGCTTTGCTATTAATATGTGTGGTTTAGCCCACATTATATTTGATTTTGATCACTGCTGCTGCTGCTGCATGTAACTCTGCAAGCAAACACTCAAAATAAAAACACTGCATATTTTAAAGTAAATGCTTGGGAGAATTTTGTATTATTTATTCTCAATTCACCTTCAGTTGTTTTAACTTTGCTTGGACCAATTTTTAAGTTTCGACATAGTCAGGCTGTAGAATGAACATATTTTTAGCTGATTTCAGTTATCACTGGTTTGCTTTCATTAACTTCAGTTCCCCTTTTGAGTCAAATGCATTGAGATAAAGGAAGCAACAGGTTCATGTCTCACTTTGTAGATACGGCATGTGTGTGTTTATCTGCACAGTTAACTTTTACGAAATACATATGTGGTGTTTGTGAAAGAGTCTAAAGGTCTGTCTGCAAATGTTGTTTCCTCCTGCATTTAAGCTCATCTGCAGACTTACCCCGCACTGCATTAGACTTCCTATGCTGTTGAATATTGATGAACTGAATGGCTGACTTTGGTACAACTGTCAAAGGTAGAGCGACTGCCATTAACTCTCTGTATTTTTTTTATCCCCTCCCTAAATATGACACCTAGACCAGAGCCTCTGTGTTTTTCTTTCCGGTTCTTTCAATCCCCACCCAGTCGTCAGTAATGCTTTCACACACTGAGCTTGGTTCTGCAGCAAAGTTGTTCCAGTTCAAATGGAGTGGATCCTTCCCACTGTCCCCAAATGTTTGCTCAGGATGAGGTATTACTAAAAAGTCAACAGTTTGATCTGTTTTGCTGGGCTTCCTCAGATTAAAAACTTTTCTACCTAATCACATCACACAAACAACAGAATTTGCAATATTGCAATAAATTGAGCTGTATTGTACAACATTCGATCAAAATCTGACTACGTCTAAATCCTATTTTAATGAATTGTATTCATTTAAACTGACTTTAACGTGTGCATCTTGTTGTGAGATAATATATGTCATGAATTGGCATAACACAAAAAATGGAATTGAATATCACCCACAGTAGCCACCAGATAAAGGCTGATCAGAAAAAACAAAACAAAAAACTTGCTGTCACTGTATTAAAGGGCAAGTGGTTGAGTTTGCAGCTGCCTCTGATGTGCACATATGGTCTGGGTGGTGGTTAGGAAGGAGGAGGTGGATAGAGAGCACATGGCCCCTGCAGTCACATTTTTGACGGACATAGCTAAAGAATAAGGGAGTCTGTGTGTATGTGGATCTCTACAAATTTGGCATCAACTTTGATGCAAGAGTCTGAAAAAGATCCCTTTGCAATGTCTTGAATATGATATGCAATATTTTACTCTCAATTTATGGCAATAACACCTCTGAAGGTAGTATTTATAGTTCGTGGAACTCCAGTCAAAGGCAACACAGCCTAACAGTACAGCGCTAAGGTTTTGAATTAAATACAGAAACGTTTTTTTGTAAATAAAATTAAATAAAGTTAAGTTAAACTTAGCCAAAAGCTGAATTCTTGTGAGTTAATTGTGTGCTTTTATGTTAATTCAGGGGTATTTCAAAGGCTAATGTAAGGAAAGCTTGTATACTTTATTAGTGTATTGTACAGGAAGCCCAGTGTGGTATGCACCAAATGAAAATCAATACCTCTTAAAATATAATTTGAAAACTAATCAACTATCAGTTACAAAAAGACATATTTAAGCTGAGAACAAATGTGCCACTTACTGTGGTTAACAAGCCCAGAGTAGTTTCCACTCTTTTAGGTAAATGTAATGCTCAGAACCTTCCTTTTTATGTGACGCGCCAATTTTCACTCATCTGGGAGGATCAATAGAGGGAGGAGAAGAAAAGAAACTGAATGATGAAGCATTTTTACTGTATTAAAATGCAGCATGTGGCTCAATGCCCAGGTCTGAGGTTGATTATCAGATGATGTCACCCTGGCACCCGTGGTCTGGGGTGGTTTCTTTTCCCGTCGAAGGATGCTATAAGGGATGAACAGCAGCTCCCTAGGGAGCAATGAATGACAATGTCATTAACGATACTTCCTGTAAAAAGTTACTTAGAAATATAAGCCTTAAGACACACCTGTGTGGGTGTGTGTGTGTACGTGTGTGTAAGAGCGTGAGAAAATGAATTATATTTTCTACTGTACAAATGTTAAGAAGACTATGCATGCATATTTGCACTAAAAATAATATCTTAATCCTGAAGAATTTGAAGTGCCTAATATTATTATTATACACAGAGTTGTCAAAGATTGCCTTAAATGTATTTACAGAGTTTGTACATGTTTATTTTTTTCATTTTCTTAAACTTGATAAGATTGTTTACTTGATTCTTTTATAGCTCACAGCTATAGTGTGTTGGCTGGCGGCGTCATCTGATGAGTCACTGCCCAAATGAGGTTATCCCATCAATTCAGATATGCGGACGGAAACCAGAAGCTCCTCACTGCCCAGCCTATTTGATCAACAGCTGAGAAATAACACACCCCGCTGACTGTCCACCGACTGCATGACATCATCTCTACTCCTGTATTTTATATGCATGCATGAGGGATTAGTCTCCTTTGGCAATGTTACCGCTGCCATTCCTCTTTCAGCTATTGCTTTAATGTTAGACGTAAATTCGTCTAATCCCTTCAGCCACTCTTGTCTCTGTTCTTCTTCTTCATAAAGAATCCCTTTCCTCCACTCTCTTGTCTGTCCCCTTGTTCCTTCCTGCCTCAACTCCTTTTTAGCCCTCAGGCTACATGAACATGTGCGCCGCAATCTGCACCCTCCGTACTCTACTATGTCCTCAGGCCTCCCCATCACCCTGTACCCCCGCCCCTCTTGTGCTTTTAGGTCCTTCTGTTTAATTCATAAGCTTCCTGTGGCTCCTGTCGTGTCTCATCGGGGCCACAGGAAGGCAAGCTGTAAATAATGGAGCATCCCCAAAGACATGTTCAATGCTAACTGTCACAGCAGTGCACTGTACGCTCACATGGAAAAGACAGGATAGCAGTACATTCTTGGCTTTTTTAACATGTTTTTAAAGCTCATAATTAATACAAAGATTTCCACACTTCAGGTGTCTATACAACATAAGAAAACCATTTATGTGTCTTGGCACATGTTGTATTCATTCCCTTTAAAGAGATTTTCTCTTGGACAAGAAGACATATGAGCAAAAACTATTTAATTTTAGATTTACGCAGGTGCATCTCAGTAAGTGGAATGTGATCAAAATGTGAATTTATTTTGACAAATAAAGAAAATGAAGCCCATATAAGTTACAGTTTCCTTACAAACAATGGTTTATTTGTTCTAAGTTTGATGATTATGACTTGATCAGGTCTTCTTTTGGATGAATTACTGCAACAGTGCAGCTTGGTGTGGAGCCTCTGGCTCTGCTGGAGTGTTAAGAAAGCCCAGTTTGCTTTAATGGACGTAACTGTCAGCAGTCTTCCATGTGATTCTGTGGGGCACAATATAACATTTCCAAATTAAAAATAACATTCAAATGTGAAAAAACACACTGTGGGCTTCCATAAGCTTTAGATCACAATGATCAAAATTAACAAAAATGAACTGTGTGTGTAATATGGCTATATGTAGGTGTGTCTTTTTGACATCAGTTACTAAAATGAATTAACATTTCATGATATTCTAACTTGCTAAGACACAGCTCAACATTTCGCATTTACTTTTGGATGTTTTCAGGCAGTACCTATTTTATTTTAGTTGGCAGTTTAATTTACTATATACCCAATAAAACAGGAAGGTACATTTGTCTCAAACAAGCTTTATATCCTCTCTGTGCTGCAGTCTTTACTATTTATCACCTCTGGGTGTTTTATTGACATTTTTCCCACGGAGGTGGAACTGGAAAAAAACAAAACATCTTATTACTGATCCACTGCAGACGTCCTCCTTAAACCCAATAACTAGATAAATAAATCAATTTTACGGTGAGCCAAAAATAAGAAATCAGAGTCTGGCAGGAGGAAGAAAAGATTCTTAATTTCCAGAGGCTTGACTGTGACCTGCTTATTATACATGCTATTGATGAGCACCAAGGATTACTTCTTTATCCTCAGATATGAAAAGCATGTTCTACATGCATCAATGAAAAATAGATGTGTGGAGGGAATTTAGTCTGGATGGAAATGTAGACCTCCATGAATCATACTTACATGTTTAAAAAGTAATTTGCTTCTGTACTGAGTAAGAGTGTTGCTACCTCTGTGGAATATTATCAGTTGTCAATGGATCAACCATATGATCAAAACCTCCCCTTTAAATAAAAGCTCATATTTAAACAGAAATGTATCAGCTCAATAAAGTTAAGAAAAGCCAGTTTAGACAACAGACACTATCATACATCAGCAGCGTGGTCAAATGCAAGCAGCAAGCTTTTGTCGTTTATTTATGCAGAATTCTGCTGATATGGATGTTATAAAAACTGTGCTACCTGGAATGTGATGAATCTAGGTATCAAGAGATCAGCTCCCAGGGGGTCTGTTGGAGGATTTGTCTTATGTTAAGCAGAGGAGCGATGGAGGATTAGACACTGCGATGAAAAATAAGGGCACTCCAGGTGAGGATATCTAGGCCGAGCCTTTAGCATATGAGAAATGTTTATTCCCAGAGCACAATCCACATAGCCACCATATGAGACAGAAAATTGTTTTGCTATTTTTGTTAAAGCAAGCCGATTTGACTCATGTGTACATCTTTCCTTTTGTCAGTACTGCAGTCATTGTTACTAAATCAGCCAGACAATAAATCTGTGATGTTGCAGTACTTAGAAAAAGTATTCATACACTATGATTTCCCCCCCCCCCCATTTTGTTATGTTATAAACAAAAACCTTCCATGTGTGTCATTATTATTTTATGTAATGGACAGACGCAAAGGAGAACTATACATGGCTTTCACAACAGAAACATTCAAAATTTAATGTGCTTTTGTAATAAAATAAAATTTTGTCTAAATTTAACCCTCTTTAGTGGGAGAAATCAAGAGCAATCAAATGAGTGTTGTTAGAGAACAAAGAACAAACAGAACCATTAAGCTAAATGACCACAGCAGAGTGGTCAGAGGTAAAGTTGCAAAAACATTTAAAGCAGGACTGCCATTTAAAACGATATCTCAAGCTTTGAGCAGCACTGTTCATCTTCCAACCCAAAGCAGAAAGAGAATGGCACAAATCAAGATGTTGCTCTCTGTTTAAACAGAGAGGCTGGGCAAGGACAGCATTAATCAGAGAAGCAAGCAAGAAATCCATAATAACTATAGGCCAGTTGCTTAGCTTTTCCCGAGACAGCAACTTAAGGAGAAACTGTTCGCAGGACAAGTTGTCATTATGTGCTCCACAAATTTGCCCTTTGTGGAAGAGAGGCATGAGGAAAGTCATTAATGAAAAATATATCTTTGTAAGGAATCCTTTTTGTAACTAAATGGAAACTAAATATAGGGAAACCCTGGAAGAAAACCTGTTAGAGGCTGTAAGACTTGAGACTGGCAGCGTTTTCTCCATCCTGAGGGACAAACGACCTGTAAGCACACAGGTCCAATCCATCTAAAGCGGAATGGTTTGGAACATGAAAGCAGTTGTCAGGTCTGAGCTGTTCAGATTTTCATTTGTGGAAAAACTTGAAAAATGGTGTATCGTTTTTTTCTATGCTCTACTCAAATACACACTGCTTTTTGTCGGCGCATTATACAAACCTTTATGTAACAAACCTGTGCTATGATGTTACAAATAGTACAAATGTTAAAGAGGCACTTTTTTTGTTGTGATGGACTTTTTGCAGACTATACGACTGAACTATGTTGAATGGTAGAAACCATGAGATTGTAGCTCCACCACAGGCCAAACTTCTCAAGATGACAAAAAAACAGAGATGAAACTTTGTTGTAAATTATTTAAAAAGTACATGAGGTGCATACACTGGCTTTATTTAATTATTATGGCTGAGGTTTGTGACCATCTTCCAAGAGACACAAACACAAAAAATGTAATACAAATTTTCTCCCTTGTTGGCAGAGTCACTTCATCTTATGCAACTGAAATTAAAGCTTTCCTTGCGTTTGCAATAGCTATTAGAGATTGAAAATAAATCAGCAGAATGATTTATAAAAATGCTTCCATGCTGTTTTCTGTTAATATCTGAATTAGTCTAAGATTTCTCATTTTGCCCTAATGTTTTCTCTTTTTTTAAAGAAAATAAAATGCAGCCTATTTCATGATTCGCTATGGTTTCATCATTACTGGTTTTCACTGTCTTTCACAAAACCAGAGAAACAGTATTGAACACTGTCTGTGTGTAATGAATGGAGCTGTTAGGCTGTACATCCCAGTTCACCCTTTACAACAATGGCAGTTGTTCAATTCATAATTGGAGACTGCAGAAGAACTCACACAGTTGACATTTTGTATTGTGAGCAAAGTGAGATTGTATCATTTACAGTTAGTTGAATGCAAGTGATAGATGCATGTCTGCAGTGGAAGACCATATGGGAAGGGACAACAGCAAAGACTGCAACTGTGGATGCCCTTTGACCTCCAAATGCTGCTTTTCTTTCTTTCTTTCTTTCTTTCTTTCTTTCTTTCTTTCTTTCTTTCTTTCTTTCTTTCTTTCTTTCTTTCTTTCTCTCTCTCTTCCTTCCTTCCGGCATGTGCTTCCCAATTAGTATCTGAAGGCATGTTTCATAAACTCCATAATAAGATGCAAAGCTCTACATTTAGTGTTGATCCAATGGGAGCCTCTCTACATAACTGGGCTTAGATTTATACCCCATCCCATTCGGAAAGGCTTATGAAAACGCATGATGCATGAGTAAAAAGAAACAAAACAAACAAAAAAGCTAACAGTTGGGTACTCTTAGAAAGGAGAGGAACAGTCTGCAGTATGAGAAGAAAGAGAGATTGTTTTGGCCTTCAACAAAGAGGTTAATGTCAAGATGTTCCAAGATGATGTTTCAAACTGCTGCAAAGAGGCCTGAATACATTCAGCTGTATATTTAAGGCTGTTAATTTAACATATGGTTCGTTTCAGTTTCAAGATGGCTGAGAAAAGGGCTTTATAGTTTCCCTGTTTTCATATTTTAAACCAAATCTAATTTCAAATACTAAAAGGTGTGGATATAGCCCCCTCTTCTGGTCAGAGTTGGCAACTGAAAATAAGAACAGTTACTAATTTTGGAAGCCCAACGCTACAATTTAGCACACTTTTCATCAACATCTGCTTTTTGGATTAATATTAAAATTTAAATAACAGATTAAAAGACATCTTTTCTTTTTCTTTTTTTTATACTCTCTTTATAACATATTAGAAGCAAATAGATTTGATCTTAAATAAAGATCAGTTTATCATTTATCATTACAATGATCATTTCATGTGTCTTTTATGTCGATGCTTTTCACATCGACATAAAGGGACAGCAGTGCTAACAATCACAGAGTTTCAATGTGAGAAAGCCACACGGTAAGGGTTCAGCTCACACAGTCACTGTCATGTGCTCTGATGGCTCGATGGAGAGATGGGAACAAAGAAAGACTCTGTAGCTGTTGAAACAAGCAGGCATGGTACACTGGATCACATGTTTAAAACCATTTTCTGTTCGACCACTAACCTGGCAAATAAAGAAAACCTCTGTCAAGCCAAAAGATGGCACTATAACATCAAACTGCAAAATGACACAGAAGGAAGAAGCTGTAGAGTATGAATATATTTTGATCATCGGATATAGAAAGCCTTGTAAAACCTTATAGCTGAAAACCATGACATGTATTTATTGGCTTTTTACGTGGAAGGCCTTCACAAAGTGGAACATGAAACAAAAATGATTCAAGGTTTTGGATTCTTTTGCTGTAATAATTACAGACGTTCAGTAAATGCATCAGAAATTTGCTTTATAGAACATTTAGCGCTGCTAAAGACCAAAGAAATACACTGGACAGGTCAGGAAGAAAATTGTGGAGAAGTTCAGATTAAGTTTAGGTTACAAAACTATATCTACATCTTTGAACAACTCAAAGAACGCTAGATTATGGTCAAACGGCAAACTCTGTAAGACATGGCCATCCACCTAAGCTGACAGGGTTGGAAAGATGAGTTAAGCAGAGAAATAGCCCAGAGGTAACTCTGGAGGAGCTGAAAAGCTCCATAACTTAGATGGAAATTCTATCAATAAGACAACTATTAGCTATAAACTGTACAAATTAGGCCTTTGTAAAAAAAAATCCTGTTAGGAATTTGCCTCAGGTCTTTTAGTAATTCAGCAGCCTGCAGAAGAAGTCATCTGGACCCTTTTTGCTTCCATGCATAATGTTTGGTATAAAACTCCCACTCCTTACTTAAGTCCCCTATGGACATGGAAACTAGTCTGATCATATTTTAGCCAGAAGCTGGTTTCTCAGTTTCTAATTCCAGAAAATAGGTTGCAAAATACAAGAAACTGAGACAGAGATTTAACTTTCAGCAAGCACAACAATACTAAGCATAGAACTACAATGGGATGAAGTAGTTCAAAGTATACTCCTGTGTTATAATGTCCTGGTCAAAATCCAGGCAGAAATGCAGTCAAACATTTGTGGCAGAACTTGGAAATTGTTGTTCACAACCCCTCTCCATCTCTTTGACTATTTTGAAAAGAATGGACAAAGCGTGTGGATCTATTTCAGCAAATAGATCCACTGAAATCAATCTATTTCAGTGGATTCAAGTTTGGAGTACCTTGAATGGACTGCAGCACTGGTGCTGACAGTAGTGCAAATTGTACGTTGACAGAGGATTAGGGAAATATTGCTGCTATGTTTTACTGCAAAAAACACCTTGAAACCATTATTGATCTAATATAGACTACATAAACATTCAGCACTCCCCATTAAAACATGTGGTCCACATTCCTGGTCCTTTTGTCCTCTGCTTTCGCTAACAATGTGAAATAAAGGACAGACATTACGACCTTTTTGTTTGACTCATGCTGTTGTAAAAGTCCCTCTTGCCCGCTCTGTGCAGCAGTAAATAACAGCTAATTGTGCAAAAGCTTAATTAAATGACATAAATTCTGTTTACGACATTTGGCTTTTACAGAGCAGTTGAGTCGTGGCTGAGCAGACAGCAACTAAAGGCTTAGTGTGTCTCTTCCTAATTTCCCTTTCTGTAAAACTTTGGGAACTCGGAGTAATAATTCATCTCATTTATTATAATTTCGATGGGTTCCTGTGTGTTTATGGGGCTATCAACTAAGCAGCCTTGGTATTCCACACCACAGATGACTCAGACGGTTCAGTCAAGCGTCCATCACCCTGCGACCCAACTAGAACATATTTAATCAGCAGAGGCAGTGGATCAAGCACACACAGAGTAAAGGATGTCCTTATGTTTGAGAATATATAACAATAATCTATTTAGGCAGGTCAGGTTCAGTTCTCGCTTTTGATGGAGATGTTAAAAAGAAAAAAGGAGATAATTAAGTTCTTCTGTCGATTCATAAAAGCATTGCGTCTACACAGAACCTAAAACAGAACCTGCTTCCATCTATTTGTCTCAGCAAGTTTCACCCAGCGAACACAATCTCCTGTGATTGATTGATATTAGGCTGAGCTAGCTGAATGTTGTTTCAGCACCGTTGACTTCGGCAAGAGCTGCAGCTGGAGATTACAACACTGATTGCATTTCAATTTTTAATGGGAAGTGCCAGAATATCTAAAGTTCCTACCGGTGAGTTCAGTCAGAGTGTTTTACGCCATTAGCAACTCTCACAAAGACAAATTGGTCACATTAGCAGCCGCCTAATGTTCATTCATTCATTATTTGCATTAATAAAGTGGCACATATTTGCTCTCCCCTGAAATTTGAAATTGCCCAGCAAGGCGTTCCTTGATAGAGGATGAGGCTTTTCTCAGAAGCCCAGAAGTCATTTGAATGTGCCTGGAGGTTATTTATCTCTCTGTGGGACTGAGCCTTCTTTGTTTGGATTTTGCGGAACATCTTAAGACACAGTAGGTGTCATAATAACTTTGGTTTTGGGATTTAGATGATGATAAATAGTGTTGCATTCCGTACAAGCAGAATATGAGGTGACTGTGTGATGCAAAAGAATGGACTATTTAGTTTAGGTTATGATATGGGTGATATATCTCACTGCTCAGGGTGTGTGTGTGTGTAGTTGCAAAAAAAATATGTAATCTCTTTTACTCTTATTATCATTTCCAGTCATCACAGAGGCAGTTGGCCAATGAAGTTAGCATACGATTTTAGATCTCTCTTTGGCACAAAACATCTAGTTAAATCTAGATGTTTTCTTTAGAATAATTTTCCCACAAATCTTTTGATTTGTTTACTAAAAAAACACATTTAGCCTTTTTTTTGTAAACTTGTACAATAAACAGTAAACTGGCTGTGACACCCCACATTGCATCAAATCAGTCTGAGTTGTCTTGAAAATATAGTTAAAATTTCTCCTCAGCTTCTTTTTGAGAAGTTAATATTTTATGTTTTACATCGGGCCCAGAAGGAGCGGATCGCCCAGCCTGGCATTTATGCTACAATCCCCTTTAGATCCATCCATTTTCAATTTAAAAATTACCATTGGACTGCTATCTTTCTAACGCTGTTCCTTTCAGTGGGCCACAATTGAAGACAGAAGCAAAAAGCAGAGAGCCACGATTTCGGAAGTTCCAAGAGAATCAAGCTAGCCGCTGAAAGATCAAAATCATCTCTGTAGTAATGTGCAAGATGAATAATTCACCAGCACAAATGGTACTGTTCTCACTAATACATCTTCAACTTTCTCTCTGGCACACCCTACAGTCGTGAGGCAGCCCATAATTGCTCAGGGCATGAAATAGTACTTAAAGCCCGGGACGATGTAGATCAGGGTGCAGTGCACAGCACAAAATGACAGGCACAACCAGCGACTAGTCCATCATGCTAACCTCTTTACAGTGGCAGATGAAAAAGTTAAAGGCCCATAATACTGTGATGCTGCTTGCACTTCACTATGGTTTATATTCAACATTCACCGTCAGAAGAAAAAAAGGTGCTGAGAAGAAAGGAGCTTTTGAGTCTTGGGGAAGAGAATTATAGCTTTAGTTAGAATTTAATGAAGGCGCATAAAGTGGAAATCTCAGTGTTCGAGACCTCAATGAACTGCTAGCTGGGAGGAAGGAATTGCAGCCAGAAGCACCACGAGGAAGACTTTGATCCGGCTGGAGCCAATCTTTAAACTGATTTGAGCGTTCACGGTGCAGAAATGGCATTGTGGTTCACTTTTTAACAGTGAGATAAACGATTTCTCACATAATAACCAGAGCTTTAGGACTCAGAGATCATGTATAAGTAGAGAACTCTACAGGAATGCTCAAGTTGGCTCCTTTATGCTCTTATCTTCTTCGGCGGTGTGCCGGGGAAGCACTTCTCTGCAGCAACAGTGAAAAACCCCCCAAAATGTTGTCCAGTGCTCAAAACACCGGCGAGCCCTGAGCCCCACCATTACGTCTCAGTGGATTATTATTGTATGAAGCTATTCTTTGAAAGGTCAAGAGAAGTGATTTGTCTCTCTGCTGTTTCAATCTTTCCCTTGCTCTAAATCCCACTGCTGTCTGGGTGGAGATGATAGAACAGCCCATTCCGTCTCTCCCAAACTCCCCAACACCCTCCACCCTCCTTCATCCGGCTGTTACTCACTCCGCTGCTCAATTACATGTAAATTAATGTGAGAATGCACTTTTTTTTTTAGTTTTATAATTTAGAGGCCACACACATAGCCATAGCTCATGGCGCTGTTTCACACAGCTTATTGCATTTCTCTCATGGTATTCCTGGTACTGGCCACGCTCATGTATTTTTTATGAATATGCTTAGCCTTGTGGGGAAAGGCCGAGGATAGTGTGGGGGGGGGGAGTTAACCGAATATCCAGTCACCTCTTTTCTTAGCATGCTAACAGTTAGGAACGATTTCCCTCTCCTGTTGAAATGCGGCTCTTCTATTTTATTTTTTTTTCCTTCTCTTCTCTTCCTTTTAACTCCCAGGACGGTAAATTTTCTGCTCCTGCAGCTGGTAGTGGATATTTGATTCAGCATTTCCTGAGTTCCCAAACTCCCCTTTGCTTGTTCTCTCAGCCCTGCTCGCAGATAACTGCTGAAGAGGCTTCAGGGACGCAGCGTCTTTGGAAAACCAGCTGGCTGGACGCTTGGCTGTGTTGTGAGATTATGAAACCCTACCAACTCCAATTTGTTTTGCTTTGACTGTCTTGCTTATTAACCTGAGTCGGAGCGTATTTGTTGTAAGAATTAAGTACCTTGTGTAAGAAGGTACTTAAAACATAAGGTCAGCAGAACATTGGTGGAAAATCAACATCCTAAAGATAAAGGAACACAGTATCCCACACTTCTTCAAAGACCATTGTGCAGTATATCATCTAGACATAGGAAGAGTAATACACAATCAAAAACCTACTAGGACATTGTGTCCACCTGAACTATTAGGCTGGGAAAGAAAAGCATTCAGCAACAAAGAACAGTCAGTCTAGACTCTAGTTCCGCATTTCGAATGCGAGAACCTGTTGGCATATGTTTGTTTGCACACTACACATTTTGGCTCATGTGATTGGCCAGAAGAAAGACATTGTGTAAGGAAAGTCTCAAGAAGTCCCATTAGCTTTTTTGTCATAAATCATGTTTGAAAACGGTGGAAGCAAGCGCTCTGATCAAATCAGAGCAAAACTGAAATTTCTCTTCTACGTGCAAAACAATATGTGAGGCAGAAAACTAACAGCCCAAAAGCACGGTGTCTATAGTGAAACATGTAGGGGGCAGCATTATGCTATGGGGACGTTTCTGTCCACCAGGTGATTCCAATTAGCAGGAAGAAAAAGAAAAACCTGAAAAATCATTTAATTCCAAATTATTCTGTAATGCTTTAAGTATTTTTGATATTGGTTTATCACAAGTACTTAAAATAAAATACATAGGTTTGTGATTGTGGGATGACAAAATATAAAAAAGTTTAAGGGGGTATGAATACTTTTGCAAGGAACTGCATGTGCAAAAGGTTTTGCCGTTGTATTGGTTGAAAATGTGGCTTTTAACATGATCTAATGAGATTCTCCAGATCTTAATTTAACTGTACAATAATGATGTGAGCAATGTACATATATTTAACTTCTCACTTTTGCAGACTGTAAGTGGCTTAATGTGATAACCCCAGGTTAAAACTTTCAGGGCTTTGTAAGAGAAGCAGTTAATGTATTTTTTATTTTTTTTCCCTTTCTCATTTATGTGCCCCTGAATAAATGGAATGTAAATTAGATTTATTCTCTATGAGTGAGTCATTAAAGAAAAGGCAGAGGTTAAATACAATGGTGGAGGGCGAAGTTTAATTAGACCATCTTTTCCTGTTCTGTAAGGCAAGTCTTTCACTTCCTCGCCACCTTCTTGGAATCTAAAGGAGAAGAGACGGTGAATACGTGGCAGAAAATTCCCAGCCTTTTTAAAAAGGGAGTACTGGGGAAATTTGTTAAAAGGACTCCAAAGCTAAAAATCCCATTTAGAACTGTTCTTTCTAAATATCTGCATTTCTGCTGTGACCTCTGATTGTTGAGTGAATAACAAAAGTTTCTTTCTTTCCACCTTGTAATGAGGTGTTTGACAACAGCGCAATCACTGACAAGCAAAGTGTAATAAAATGCCATTTTAAACAGATTCGAAAATGCAATTAACTTCCCAGAATGGGAATCCAGGACGAGGACACTTCAGAATAAAAATCGCTTTTTAAGTTAAACAGCAGAACTTAATTGCGTTAGCCGACTTTGAAGCTAGGTGGAATCCAATTTTCTTCTTTAAGAGACCATAGCTGCATCAAATTAAGCCTTGCATACTGTGCTCAACCTATTGCAATGAAAATTACACCGAAGTAATGAAATATTATGCCGTGGCCAACGCGGGGAGCTTTTCAAGGATAGATGAAAACATTTATACAGAACAAGAGAACTCTCTAATATGATGACACTGCATCAAGATAATACTGCTGAGAATGTGTTCGTTAACAGCTTACAACGTTGAGCTAGATTGCCGTGGTAAATGATGAAACAGCTGTGAAATTCTTGAAATGTGTGGCTAAAGTTCTGTGAGAGGTTACTGCTCACATTAAACCCACTAGTCAAAGCTTTTAGAAATGAATTTACTACCTGCTGATTTGGGGTTATTGTTACTTGCGTTCCTGGAAATATTTGCCCCCCCCCCCCCATGATCTGTTTCACTCTTTCCAGTCTCAAACAGCATTCTTCCACTGTTCATAATTCAGCCCTCGTGAGAGCTCTGGAGTCTCCGTGTTCGTTTTGCCTTTAAAGCTTCCAGGAGAAAGGGAGCTACATGGTTTCTTCACAGTTTAAAGGTTGGGAAGGAGCTCTACCTTTGTTTAAACTGTACTTAGCTAGATCGTTAATGATACCATGAGCAAGTGTGCCTTGGAAAGAAAATTATATCCTTTGAGCTGTTTTACATTTTATTGCTTTATGGCCACAGAGAACAATATAGTGCATAACTGTGAAGTGGAAGGACAACAATACAAGATTTTCTTTTTTCTAAAATTAGAAACCTGAAAGTGCAACCTTTTGCTTTTAGAATCATCTAATTACTAAACAGAGTTAATAGAGAAGCTAAACCCTGGGTTATAATATAGAACAATATCCTAAGCTTTGAACTTCTTGTAAAAGAACTATTGAATCCATCATCCGAAAAAGAGCAGAAAGAGTACGAGACAACTGCAGATCTACCAAGACATGGCAGTCCATTTAAACTAACAGACTGTTTAAGGAAAACATTAATTGGAGAAACAGCCAAGAGGCTCATGGCAACTCTGGAGGAGCTGCAGAGACTCACAGTTCAGAGGGGAGAATCTGTAAACAAGACAACTATTAGTCATCCACTCTGCAATTCTGGACTGTAAATAAGAGAGACAAGAAGAAAACTGTTGGCTGAAAGAAAGTTATAAGAAGTTCTGCTGAAAGGTTTCCGCAAGACACATAAAATATAGAAGGTAGTCTAACTAGATTGGAGCCATCTGAACTAACATACCTGACTGGAAAATGCAACAGGGAGTGGTAGAATCATAGCCTGGTCACTGCCTTCCTATAAGCAAATTTGCTTGATTGTCATCGCTCTTCAGTGCGCCATCTGGGATTTCTCCTATTGAACTTGATTTCTCCTGTTGAATTTCAACTGAAGCATTTGCAGCCAAAAATTAGATGTTCATGAAAGATTCTATCATAAAAACAGGTAGTTTGCAAAACATATGACTTTATAAAAATAATGTTAATTACTGTATTAGAGTAATTTTGTTTTAAATGTTACACATACATTGTATGAAAATACCTAAGAAGACAATACTGGTGAACTTTCTAAAGATACTTTCTACTTTGGACAACATTGCTAAGTTCTTTAGATAATTTTGACCAAAGTTAGGAAGACCCACAGTGACGGGCTCACAGAGCCACCTGTAGCTAGGGAGCTGCAGATTATAGATTCCTGATGTACATCAAGAGATGTTCAAGTGTTAGAATGGCCCAAAATGCAAAGACACAGTTGAATAGACCAAGTTTACAAAGTTCTAAGTGAGTGTGCATGTTCAATATGTTGTTAGTGATGAGTACATTCAACATTGCTGTGAATATTAAGATTTTTTTTTTGGAGCGCATGAGATCAGTGGGAAACCAGTGGCCTTACGTACTGCCACTGGGCTCCCAGTTTGATTTGTGCATGGAAACACTGTGATAAATAAACAGTAGCATAGGACATTAAACACAATTTGGATCTTTATTTCTGTCCTTAAAAAATCTTGAAATAAAACAATTAATTAAAAAAAAACACTACTCTGAAGTTGGAAACCATGGCCATTGTAAATCCGGTGGCCTCTGCAAGTTTATTTTATCCTATTTCAGTTCAGGAACTGCTTTGTTTACTCAGCTCCATTTCTTGCAATGCAAGGCAGCTGTCAGGAAATAGCAATCCTTCCTTCTGTCTTCTTCAAATCATTCTCTCGTTTGCCCCCGCTCCATTGTCCATCTTTTACCTGTAAGACTCCCGTTCCCACCAACACTCTGATCTACAAATTAATCTGCGGATATAAATTATAATTAGACTAAGCAGGTGGAATTTCATCTTTAACCTCCCTCCATAATTGAATATCTTGACCTTTTCTATCAGTTTGAAAGGCTGCAGAGCCTTCGGATGGTTTTGTTTCCGCATACTTCCACATGCCTGAGCTGAAATCAGCAGGTGCGATTTCATCAGTAGACGGCTTTTCTCTCTAAGCCTTAAAGATTCATAATTGCAAAGAGGAACAGTAAATGTAACCCTGGCTGATAAGCTGAAAGATTAAATGAGATGGAAAATTTTGAAGTGGTCTACATCATAGTGAAAAGTGAAAAGCAATTAAAGCTGTAAGACATGGAAATATTGGTGGAAAAAGTAAAGTTTTGCTCTTCATCAAATTTTCAAGAAATCTTTACTGACAGCACTTGTGGGTTTTTGGAAAGATTTCAACCAACAGGATGAAACCATTTTGACAGAAGTAATACTATGATGGCGACTCACTTGCTCCAACACGAGCCCCTTCTCATTTATTCATGTTGTCTGAAATAAAGGGAATTATATATATATATGGATGATTTCATCACATATCTTTTGTAATTTTCCTCAGGTTTGTTTTATTTTCTCCTGTTTTCTCTGCTCACATAAACTGTATTTTGGAATAGTTGAATTCCCAAAAGAGCTACTCTTACGTTCATGTTTTATTGCTGTGTGCATCAGAAAACAAGATGAAATTTCTCACTGAAATTGGTCCATTTAGACAAGGTTTGTAAAAGTGGTCAGGTTTTGTGCAACCTTTTGAAAAAGTCCTGACCTCAGCTCTACCCAGTTCAAGTTTGTCTCGTGAAATATGTCATTCAGTTCAAAGTCTTGAAAAACAAGTGTGCTGCACATATGAACAAGGTAATGCGTAACACCACGTATTATTCAAGACAATATGGGGTGATCAGGTCAGATCTGATGCAGTTCAATAGGAGACCATTTCAGTATAACATAAAATTTGATAATGTCAAAAAATACAATTCAAGATGATCCGATTATCCAAGATCAGATCTAATACAATACAAAATATAATGAAAAATGACATGGTGCAATGAGAAACAATCTAACTATACAACTACGATGGCATACGATAGAGTCACGTTTGCTATAACTGCATACAAATTGAAATGATACAATTCAATATATAGGATGCAATACTATTTATCATGCTATGATGCAATATCAAGAGATGTTGCTGGAGTAAACATAATTCAAGAAGACCCAATACTATTGAATATAATACTGTAAAATTAGATGTAACATAATGGAATAAAATACAACACTGATTGATACAACAAAATTTAAGCTCTAATATAATACAAGATAATCTGATAGAATATGATACAAATTGTGTAAGATGATGGTATATGGTACAATATGATGCAGTGATGATCCACTTGTTCCATTCAACAAATGAAAGGAGCAAAAGACGAATAAAAAATGCAAACCCCCCCCCAAAAAAACCACATTGCTCAATTGATAAACAAATATAAAGTTAGTCCAACAGAGCTTTGTATCTGGGGTGCTGGTCACCATGTGGTTCATCAGGGCTTTGAAAGGCACCATTCACCGAGTGAATCCAGGCCAACGCCAATTGCACGTCTTTGTTGCATCCAAACATCTGCCGTGTCAAAGGAACATCCTGGAGGAGACCGGTTCGTAGAAAAAATAAACCATTCTAAGCGCCCTGTGCCTTCCTCAGCCACATGCTTCTCTCTCTTGCCTCTGTGGACAAACAATGGCAATTCATTCACATTTGCCCTGCGCCACCAGTGTTGCCCTTGTCACTTGAATTGCATCTTTGTGATGCTCTGTTCCTGTGCTCAAAGGAAACAATCTTCCTCTGCTGGGTGACAAAAAAGAACAAAACAAAAGAAAAAAAAAAAACTGGCAAAAAAGAAAAACTCATAGTGTTTGTTTGGACTTCCATTATTCTACCATGAGTTACAAAATATTTGTATGAACATCTCACCTGTCCTGAGGAATTTATTATTGATTAAAATGTATGACAACCAAAAGAAATAAGCAAAACAAATGTTGGCTTCAGCTGCAACTTTGCATGGAGATGTGTTTTGTAATCCAAAGCACTTCTCAGTTTGTTTTTCTCCAGATGGGGGAGCTCTCAGGCTACCCAGGAGCACCATGGTGGTGCCTAACTGTCCTGCTTCTATACCTCTGTACTTCTGCATCTATGTCCTGGGAGACTACTGCAGAGCTACACAGTAAATCTTGCAAAAATGGTAAACAGAACAGCAAAACCCATACAAAGTGCTGACTCTTCGAGTTCAGGGCAGTGTTTGTTTGCATGGGGAAACAGCTGTAAAATTGCAATTCCTTTACCATGAGTGCTTGCAAACCTTTTTGTGTGATATGTGTCTGTCAGCATCTTTCTGTAGTCTTCAAAACATCTGTCTGTAAAGCAAGTGTGCTTGGTCTGGGATTTATCTATTTAACAAAGACAAAAATGGTAGACTAGCACTTGCGAATTTGACTTTTCTTATAAGAGTGTGATTAGAGTCTTGATCTTGTAACTTGTGTGTTTTTTTTCAGTATTTTGTTTACAGGTTTAAGCTTAACTCTAGCAAGTTTACTTGAACCACGTTTATGTCCTTTCCTGAGCTTCTACTCATGCAGACGTGCCTGTAAATATGCGAGTTTGTGGCAGATGCCTGTCAGTGGGGATTGAATCTCTTCTCAGAGAAAGTAATAAGGGAAAGAAACCACTGGGGAGCAACAGACACAGAGAAAAGGTTGAAAAATATATTTTTTTCTCAGACTGTGAAAAAAAAAAAAAAAAAAAAAAAAACAGCAGAGAAAACAACCACAAAAATTTAACTAAAAATTCCCTTTTCCCCCTGGCTTGGCTCATACTCTATTTCTGGCAGTCTGACATTGTCAGACCTTATCCTCTGACTGCATCTCCTTCCCAGAACAAATCAATTGAGATGTTTCATTTGAGTGAAAACCCCCCCCCCAAAACAACAGAAAACCCTTCACAGTTTTCTGTGTGGTCAACTTCAGGTCTAAAAAAAGGCAAGCTCTGGTGAAACTGAGTGAGATGTTCGTTGTAAATTCGAAGACTGATCATGAACTGCTAAACATACATCAATATTTAATTGGTAAATATATGTAAAAACCAACGAGTAAACAAAAAAATTAATGTAACAAACAAATAAGTTTAAAAAAATAGCTTTTAAATTGAGCTCACTTAATCAGAGCAGAAAGATATCTGGATTAAAAAGGATTATTTTTTTTTTTCATCAAATCAAAAGTAACAGAATTATTAGAATTTTGAAACAAAACTTCCAAAAATCAAAACAAAATAAGAAAACCCTTACCTGTGTTTGAATAGACTGTGCTTTGGTCCAATTAGACCACAGCTGAGCTTTTCACCAACAACCACTCTAAGTGAGTTTGAAACAAATGAAACAAATGATGGCTGTGTGGAAAAGCAAAGCATGACCTGTGTAAGGTACGGTAGAGAAACTGAAAAATTACAGCTGTAAGTGCTGTAATGTTGTGGGCGTTATTCCCCTGGGAACCTTGTTTCATGGTCAATGACATACAAACATATTTCAAAGATTAATCTTGCGGCTTTTGTAAGAAAATTCAAAACATCTTTCAACAGGATGCTGACACAAAGCATGACCAAATCATTACAAATATGGCCAATCAGTCATGAATTCAAGCTCAGACCACAGACCTAAGTGCTCTAGAAAAACCTGTGGGATGAGAAGAGAGAATAAGAGAGGAACCAGAACTCTGAATGATTTTGTTTAAAGATGAAATGTCAAAATATTCTTGTCTCTGCATGATCCAGTCTTGTGAAAAGTTTAGGAAAAGACTAAGTGCTGTCCTATTAGCAAAAATGAACTGAACAATGTATTGTTAGTGTTGCCAATAATTATGCCAATGATAATTTCAGAATTTGATTGAAAAGAAATATTGGTAATCTTTCTACTTTTGCCTTTGTAATATTATGATATTAAAATAAAAAAGTGAATGAATTTGAAGGCTTTTTATGCTTCTTTGCTAGGGGTGCCGATAAATATGGCCAACTCTGTAAAAGCAATTACTTGGTAAACTAAAATAAACATAAGGCATTATGCTTTATGATACATTTGTGGTATAAATTGTGTGCCTTTAGGGAGAGATCTTGGGTTTAATATTTTGGAGCTTCTCTCATCCTGAACTTACCAAGAAAATTAAGAAGCTTTCAATAAATAAAAGCCACATATCCAGATCAAGCATTAACATAAGGCCCAGAGCAGGAGACCATGACTCTGGTTGGCACAGTTATATTAAAATGAAATCTCTGTTCACCCCGAAATTGGCTAATAACTGTGGCAGTTTAGTGTTTCATTACTGAATGGAAATCTGTTATGGGATCTAAAGTCTTCATGAGGGGGATGTAGATATTATGCCAGCTTCTGAATCTTGGCAAGGACTGCTGCCAAGTCTCTGCAACACTTGTTTTTATTTTAGATTTTATATGCAAAAACTCTTCAAACATGGAATATTTTTCTCCTCTGGCCTTTCAGGTTTCGTTGTTATTTGCCAAAACAGGGCTGGCCTCTTTAAAGTGATTCAGTATCTGCTTTTACAGGAACATTAATGAATACAGAAGGAGAAATATTCTGCAATAACACACTCCTCTTGCTCGACTCCTTTGAAGGGTGTAGTAAAACTAGTTCACAGGGTTTCTCTGTTTGCTGCTTGCCTTCTAAAGTTACAATATTCCTCTTGTGACTGAATAATTTTATTTTTTCCCACTGACATACAAAAACATGTACATAGACAAATGTGATCTCACTGGGACATTTATCTCCCATGAGCAGCCTTACTCTGGAGGTCCTGGACTAATTGTGTGGAATTCCTGGCTGAGGTGGTGGAGGCCCGCTTTGACAAAGTGGGAGGTGCATGTACACTTCATCTTCCTGCGCTGACAAGTCCTCGCTTCTCCTCAAGTCAGCATCTTTAAGGAAACGCATTGCAACAGAGTCGGCTGGAAGAGGGAACGAGCTTAGCTGGAAGAGAAGGACTTAATCACGCCCTTGAAACTTTGTTGAGTGGCAGCATTGATCAGCAACTGTAGACAACTGCTCCCTCCTCCTTCTGTCATCATGCCCCATGTGATGGCATAGTAGACACACAACGTGCAACTCTCTATACTACAACAGAGTGATTAGCGATATGATTGAATGCTGCTGTGTAAGTTGTTTGTGTGTGCTGATTAGGATTCATGCAGTGCATCCAGAAGGGTTATTTACCCTCCGGATTACATGACAGACATCTTACTCCCGTACAGATTAAGTAGATGTTTATATAGCTCTCAATACACTGCTGAGCCTGTTCACACTAGCAAGCTATAACTTACAAACAAAAAATTGTTTAGCTATTGCTAAAGCTAAATGTTACAGAAATCAAAAGAACCACTGGGTGTCTTTTCTGAGATGGAAGTGCAAGCTTTACACCAAGCTGAGGCTCCACTCTGAAGTGCAAATGAGCCTGTAATTAGATTCCACACATGAGATGCTGAACAGCCCACAGGGTTTGCAATCAATGGCCTAAAACGCTGCAAATAACATGACAAACAGGTTTGCAAGAACATTAGACATTTTTCTTTGGACAGAAGTTACATTCTAATTTTAGCAAGGAATTGTAAAACTTATTTTGCTATGAAACAACTACAAACTTTAATGTGTTATGTGTTATTGTGGTAGACCAACAGAAAGTAGTTAGAAACAGAAATGATAAGAAAATAATAAATGACTTCCAAATGTTTTTGTTTTTTTTGCAAATAAAATCATTTTTTTAAATTATGTGCAACACAGCTACTGCAGAGTGATTTCTGTTAAACAGTCATTGTAATTTATATGCTGGTATAGACTTGATCAAATGTCATGAATTTAAAAAAAACTTTTGATGACCAGTATACTGTAAGGGTATGAAAAAGGTTTTTAACTCAGCTAAACTACAAATACCTCCTTCTTTCCTTTCCATCACACTTATTTAATGGACTCAGTTCAAAAATCTCCTTAAACAGACTATGCATTCTCTCATGAGTAGTTCTCTTATGTCTTCTTTTTCCACTCTGCCCCACTTTCCATTCCCTGTGACCACTAAGAGCGACGCTCTGCATGGAGAGTCCATCTAAATTATGCGATGTGGACTGCTGTGGACAACCCCTCTGCAAAGCGCTGCGTGCCAGCCAGCACCCTTATGTACCTTTCATAAGATGCCAGGACTGCACTGCAGCTTGGTCCCTATCCAGATAACACCGCTGCGTGTAATTGGCCCTCGCTGCTGGGCCCTGGCATCAACTAGGATTCCTAAAAGCTCCGGTTAGAGTACATAATGGCAGAGAATAGATCATTTATGCTGATAATAAAAGGATTGGCTTTTCAGGACATGTTTTTTTTACTCTTGGGTGCTTCAATAATGTGAAATTCTTGTATGACCCAGTAGCCCTGCTGGACTATATTTGTACTCTCAGTAGAAAGGCAGCACACGTACTTAAACTGTTTTTCTTTTCCAAAGACTAGAAGGTTGGGGCCGTTCCAAAATTAGCACTGAGTGTTGCTGCACCGATTTGCTTCATTTGTAGTAGATGTTAGATGTTTGATTAGCCCCATCAAAACTTTGGGGTACTAAACGGAAGCTTTAAATTATTTTGTTTTATCAAAAATGGAGTCAAATAAAAGGAACAAAATTACATGCTTTTCAACAGTCACTAAAGGCCCTAAAGAAATCCCTGCAGCAGCTTTACTGACTTGTCACGTATTTGGGCGGCGAGCATTGACTTTTTGCAGACACCTTTCAAACAAAGGGTTGAGTGTTTCATATTCAGAAAAATACAATTTTGAAAGGGGTATCGCTTCAAAGAGGCTTATTTGTCTCTAATGGCACTTGAAAGCTCATTCCGTCTCTTTGAACAAGCACGGTGATCTTTGAGATCCACTCACAACAACGTAGTGTGAAGTATGGCTCATGTCATACTTGACATGAGCCATGAATTCTTGTAAATTAATTGTTGAACAGGGGTCAACAGGCAAAAAAATTACAGTTACAATCCAGTTTGTGCTGCACTGTCACCTTGGGGTATATTTAAACACGACAGGCACTGATGTTGTTGGGAGGTTTAAATGTTTCAGGATCTGTATTTTCCCCCCCAAAGTGATATGTCATTTTTTGATGTTCTACCGTCGAACAAAAAAAATCAAGTCACCCCCCCCCCCACTGCTGAATTATACATCGATGAAATATCACAACTCAGTCCTGAATGACCCGCCATCGACCCCAGTATCTGCCTGTTAACGTCATCATCACTTAGCAAAAGCTACATGATCTGAATACATTTTTTTTCCTCTATAAATGCCCACAGGCATAAACAGCATGCCATTAAAAATGCCGGCGTGTAAAACCACCTGACAGCTTTACTACATGCTTTGAGTTGTTTGTCCTAAGATTGAGTGTGAAGGTTACACTGAAAAATCAGGTCTCTTTCAATGTATTAGAATATCATCAAAAATGTTATGTATTAATCAGATTTTAAAGTGGAAGCTCATGTATTTTCACAGAGTGATACATTTCAAACACTCATTTCTTTTAATGTTGATGACTATGACAGAGAGCTAATGAAATCTTAATATTCAGTTACAAAGTCCATTCAATTCCAGATCAATAGAACTGGACTTTGAATATATAAATGTATTATGACCAACATAATTATGGGGAAAACTGATGACAGTGGTCCAGAACCAAGTTATTAACAGATTCCACTCAGAAAGCTGAGTGGAAGGAAAAAGTATAGTTAGAAAAAAGGTGCACAAGCAACAGCAGGCAAACCCATTCAAAGGTCTAGGACAAAAGTGATGACTGAGGCTGGAGTCTGATCTTTAACCCCTTAACTGTCATCTTCAAAACACTTATACTGTATGTCAGATATGAATTATGCAGAAAGTTCACCACACAGACAAACCCAGTACATGGACTACTTCTGTTGAATGTCTTCTGTCAAGGCACTCCTCAATCAGAAGCCGTGTGGAAGAATGGAGACGCATAGAATCAAAGTTGCTTGAAGTAAAGAGCAAAGTCTCCACCCTCAGTATGATGATTTGGAAAGCTGAGCCGTTCTCTGATACTAGTTTATATTTTATCAAATCTAAAGTCATCACAGCCATTTATCAAGGAATTTCAGAGCACTCCCTGCTTCACATTGCTGAAAGGCTCTATAAAGATAACATTTTCTGGGAGGACTTGGCACCTACCTACACTGCAAAAAGTATCAACACCAGGTTTAATGACCATGGCATCAGTCTGTTGGCCAAAGATGCCTGATCCTAAAACCCAAAAATCTAGTTTCATCAAGCAGAGGAGCAGACTCATCAAAGGTTACTAATAAAGCAACCTAGGCTTCTTCCAACATGTTGGCAGTCATAGGCCGATTCCCTTCATACAACAAACACCACTAATGCAGTAATTCATACAAATTTATTGAGAGCATATACCCAGGGCCAGTCCTAGTTGTGGGGCATCACTTAATGCAAAACATTTTACATCAGTTAAATTTTTTAAATTGCTAATTTGTCAACATAGTATTTGTACTTAAGCTGTTCAAGTTAAGATACATCTGTCAAAGTTTATTTTATTTTTAGTTTATCACCACACACCATACAAAACAAAGCTTTCAAATTGCTTTCAGTCTAAAATAAAACTAACCTTGGCTGATAGCTAAAAACTGACTTTAGGTATTATTCCCCTGACCAACTCAGCAGACACAAACACCCAGTTTTAATACTTCGCCCTTGGATAATTATAACTAGACGAACAGGGTTAATTGAACTGAAAAAGGTTATCCAAGCTTAGCTGCGGAGCGAAGAAATAATACCTGTCAGAGTCTTGAGACCTTCACATAAATTTCAGGTGAGCCACCTCATCCTCTTTTAAAACGATTACAAGTGATGTTTAGACGTTGCACTTTAATAAATCATCTGTAAGGCATCTGGAGCAATGCTATTTTCTACATACAAGCCCACATTACAGTTAACACTGTAGGACATTTTCCCTCAATTAATATATATTTTTCTGGACCTGATCCACAAAAGATTTTACTATTAAGATAATATGTATGATTACCAATAGCACAGCAGTTAAGGGACTTAGGGCCACTTAACAATGGATTAAACCTTTTCAAAGTAATGACATATACATGTCTTAGAAGAGAGAAGTAAAAAGACACATTCATATTTAAGGTAACTTTATTTACAAGCAAAAATAGGTGAATCCCATTCTTCTGCACAGATTGAACGCAGATGGATAAATGTGTTCCAGTTGACAACCTGCGGGAAAAACGGGACACAAAGTGATAAGATAACTTGCATACATCTTGATGTCAGAAAAGCAATTTCTTAGTAAACACCAGAGCAGATAAATGTGACAACACCTCAAAACAGATTCCACCTGATACACATTGACGTTTATAATAAACTGTCACATTAATTTGCCCGAGTGGGAGCTGATCTGCACAATACGGCTGCCACTTGACATCTGTTACTATTCCATTCAAGCATACGGTAATATATTTAAGAAATGCCACGCAGTGAAAGGCTAAAGAAGTGCAGGGAAAAGCCTGACTGCCAGTGCCCAGTTTACCAAACAATATTGCAGCAAATGCCACATCATCCTGACATTTTAATAAAAGCAGATATGCTGGATCAAAATGGCAGCCATAATTACCTCGGAGGCAGAGTAACAACATTGGGCCATTTCACTTCTTCAGGAGCTGATGCCTGACAACGATGAAGGGGAACGTAAAGCCGCTGCCGAAGAACAGGACCATCATGCCCAGCAGACGCCACTTGTTTTCCACAGAGAAGGGTAGGTTCTGTGGGGAAAAAACCCCAGACAAGTTGCAATCTATGGTCAAAGTACTTGTTTGTAAGCTGCTCTTATGATATCTGGAAACCACTTTTTTGGGGTTTTCTTTACACATTTTTTAATTTATAAGTTCTTACTACACTAAGGATTTAATAGAAGTAAATTTACAATAAATATTTTCAATAAGCTGCTTCTAATCATTGAGAATAAATGTAAACATTAAAAACCACAAATGGTCACTATGATGTAATGTTATGCAGAGACTGGGTCTTTCTGTGATGTCTGCAATGCAGATAAGAATCTGAGAAGCCAAATTAAGACAGACATGCTTTGAAGCTATGTTTGCATTGATTTCACTAAAAAAAAAAAAGTTCAAAAGTAAAAAGGCAGAAGACCTCTTCAATCATCACACTCTTGCAAGGATTAACAATGCTTTTGGCTTTTTAACCTAATGCCATTTGGATTTCAGTTGCACTTTTCTTCTAATCAGAGTAATAATAGCTATTAGCTATTATTAATAACTGCAAACTATTTTCTCCTTATGCAATAAATGCACACTTCCTATACAGTTCACTGTTCTTACTTTCTGTTATAAATCTACCTTGGAGTGAATCTGCATGCCTCGACCTACCCGTCGCTGCGCAGCTAGTTAATCTGAACTTCCGTCACTGAGGAACAATAAAGGTTTTCTGTTCTTCTCTGTCAACGTTAGCGCTCTATAGTTTACCTATATTTGCGACACAAAAACGGTCAAAAGTGGGCCACAAATAGGATTTCCAAACAAGGCACACATTTTTGTAGTAATTATGTTTTAAAAAATATACATTTGGCAGAAAAAGAACAATTCGTGTCAATATTCTTCCCCGGTTCGTGTCAATTTATCTACGGCTTTGACCTTAACTGTTACAGAGGTTTACCGGAAGTAAAAAGAAGAAAAAAAAGTCAGATGAAAAAATCAATCAATTTTGGAAATTTATCAACGTATGTGCCTTTAATTACACCCACTTTTAGAATGAAATATTATAACTGCAGCAAATGCCACATGTATCATAAATTAAGAAGGCGGTTTTAGAAGTAGTTTGCTGGCTGTTAGCTTGACATTGTTAGCCCTGTGTTGTAAATATACACAGAATATCAGTATTAAACGTATAAAGACCACATTAGGTATATATTTGGAATTAAATAATGTTTAATGTGAACAAGTTGTCTCAAAAACTATTTATGTTATCTTTAATAGCGTTGTCATATTCTTGCCAATTAAACATGACCTCTATGTTAGCACTAGCTTAGCTAACGCCAGGCTTCGGACACCGACAGGGCCAAGTCTTTTGAAACAACGCTGTTTCTCTTAGGTGATAAACTCACCTTCCCTGGTCCTTCAGCATAGTGTGAAGAACGAACAGCAGATGTAGCGAATCGCCTCACAGCTTGTCCCAGCATAATTGTTGTCTGGTTTACTCCGTGTCTCAGTACGCCGCTTCTGTTGCTGCTAATCGCGACCGTCTTGCGTCTGTCTCAACGCAAAGGACTTTGGGAAATGAACGGAAGGTGTGCTGTGGGAAATGTAGTTTCAATACATCCACGATGGCCGCTAGGTAGTTTGGCTATGTAGGTGGTCTACAACCGTGCAGTTTGTCTTTCTACAAAAAGGTGGGAAAATAATACATGGACTTTGTTAGAAAAGATAGGTTTATTTACATAATAGCTTTATTTATATGTTCAAATGATTTAAATCACGGAGCCATGAATATTTATTTATTTAATCACTTTCACAGACATTAAGTTATTAAAACCCCCACAAATAATAATAATAATAATAATAATAATAATAATAATAATAATAATAATAATAATAATAATAATAATAATAATAATAAGTTATTATTATTATTATTATTATTATTATTATTATTATTATTATTATTATTACTATCATCATCATCATCATCATCATCATCATCATCATCATTATTATTATTATTATTATCATTATTATTATTATGGGTGTTACTATGGATGTCAATTTTTATGTATTGTATATAAATTAAATAAAAAAATTGTTTATTTCGACTTGATATGTGTTTTTTTTCTACCTATCCTTTTCAAAAATTTCTAACAAAAATAAAGTGGTATATTTTCTTTTTGCAATATTACAACAACACACACACCCTTTAAGTCTGAATACTCTGATGGGTCAACTTGTTTTTATGTTTTATATAAAGTGAAAATAACTGTTTGGCAAAGATTAACACTGTCTCACTTGTATGTAGAATATTGAAACTACAAATGTTTTAGATTTAAGTAGCATTTCTTTCATATTTAATGACACCAATCTCCCTTCATTGGTGTGGGTCACATGCTAATTTTTAACTGGTTTAAAATATGAGACACATAGTAGCAGGTGGTCAAACTCTCTAATCATCAGTAGTCTGATGATCTGAATGTCCTTGAACTCTCTTTGAATGTCCATTGAGTCTTGTTTGGCATCCTTCCAGTTACTGCTGTGTCTGGTTCTCATCTGCTGCTCAAACACACCTGATGGAAGTGGCAGTTTCTGTCTTAAGTCAGAGATCAGAAACTATTTGAAAGGAAACCATTTGACAAAGCTCAAGTTTAAGGAAAGCCATTAATCTACAACAGATTTGGTCAATGTGAACAAAAAGAACAAGCAAATAAATAAATACAGCAATATTTCAGTTTTGTTCTTCATTGAAAAATAAAACCAATGACATGTTGTCATACTTTAAAAGATTGAGCTTTTTAAATCTGCCAATGTTAAGAGAAAAGTAGCTATGATAACTTTTGTTAAACTTATTTTATTTGAAACCTGTTTTGAAATACACAACAATGTAGGGGGAAAAAGATGAAAAAAAGATAAAAAGACAAAGAAAGAAAGAGATTATGAAGTGCTCAGTAAAAAAAATACACTTTTATTTTTAACTTTGACTGCAGCATTTACAATGACTTAATTTATTATTAAATATTATCACTAACCAGTTTTAGCTTTGTTAAAAATTGCAGATACAATTTGGTTGAAGCAAAAAAGGAAAAAATAATCAGCTTAGTTACAGTATTTCACACAAAAGCAAATATTCACTATAAATCCATCCCCTTAATTAAAACTAATCTCAATAAGGGCTATTTTAGAAGAGAGCTCTTATTTTTTTTAACAACTCAGATTTTTGATAATATAAAGTGAATTACTTTATATTTTTTCATTTGTGAAAAATGTGCAATGAAACAAGTGAAGGTAAAATCACCCTCCAAAATGCAACAATAATCTAAAAATCCCTGGAACATCTCTACTCAAAGTAAATGTTATGACAGCATTGTCAGCTAGTACCGTTCTCTTTGCTGGTTGTGTTGAAGCTCCGACAAATTATCTCCTGTGATACCATGGTTACCCATTGTCTCATCCATCAGTGCAGGGTCATCACCTGGCCTGCTGCCATTAGTTTGCCCTCACATTGCCACAGCAATCTGTTTAAAAAGCATTGAGGGATTGGGAATCATACTGTAGCTGGATGACAAATAATGTCATCATACCCCAGCTATAAATATTGATGTTATCTCATGCTTGCCACAAAAAGCTGGAGGCCCAGTTCAGTTTGTAACATTGTCAAATTAATCCATTCTGTGGATTAATTTCTTATTATTGTTGACTGTGTTATTGTCTGGTTACTGAACTTTCTTGGCTGATAAAAAAAGGTGTATTCATCTTAAATTCATGCTGGTAGAAAATTGAGATTCTTGGACGAATAAATATAAACACAAATTTTACTGAACTCAACTATTAAGGTGACTTCCATATTCACTTGAGGCTTCAGTGATACTGAAATCTACTATGTAAAATTCACCAAATCAATCATGCATGTATGTCGGCATACATAATTGGTTATATGCATGATAATATATACAGATGGCCCACACTATCTTGAAAATAAGTTACAGATTTAAAACAAAAGACTTGCGAAGCATCAAAATATTACAATGCATTCTTCCTAAGTCAGTTAATCATTTGTTCTCCTACAGTAACTTGCAAAAGTTTTCATACCAGTTCAACCTTTCTGCTTAGAGCCAATCCTTAGTTATGCCACACTTCTGTCAGTTGCAGCTGCAAAAATGTTAGAATCTGTCTGTGCAAAAATGGACGCAGATATTTTCCCCCTGATTCTCTTTTGTTGCTCAAGTGCATTCAGAATTGATGGAAAGCTTTCAGGAATATAAATGTTCAAATCTTGTAACAGATACTGTTGGACTTTGGTCTGTACTTTGTACTGTTCTTGCTATGCAGTCATAGAAAAGTTCACTCACTCAGTGTTTTTCAAGTAGGGGGACATCAGCTAGTGCTAGGGAGGCCACAGAAAGCTGGAAGGAGATGAGGAGAAAAATGCAAAATGCAAACAAACAAACAAACAAAAAAAAAAATCTAATATTTTTTTAGTTTGTCAGATAAATAAAAAAAACTGCATCACAAATTTTGATAATAAAATCAAATTAATTTTTGACTCAATATTACAAAATATAAGTTAAATGTTATTTACCATGCTCATCTTTCTGATTGACTGCCAGTCAAATTTATCAAGCTGCTTTGCTCCTTAAACCATCATTTCAAATGCAAAATCAACAAGTATTTGACAAGAAAAAGACCAAAGGGTCTGTCTACCAGCCTTGATGTGGAATCCACTGCTCCAAAATCCCTAAGAACTCAGGGCCAACAAAATCAGAAGGTATGAAGCAATATTTATGCTAATAATATCTGAATAGTGAGTAAAAGTCAAAATAAACAATCTTAAATTTTATGTTTCTTTACATATTTTGTAGCATATGCTGTGGATTTCCAAAGGGGGTCCTCATCCAGAAGCTAATGCTGTGCAGTTAAGACTTTGTATGACTTTCTTTTATCAGTGACTTTCATCTTGCCAATATCACAAAGGCCAGAACTGTGGAGTGTAGGAATAATAGTTGCCGTGTCAACAATCTTTCATCTGGGCTGTGGATCTCTGCAGCTCCTTCAGAGTTGCAATAGGTTACCTGGCTGCTCTCTGAATACTGCTCTCACTGCCCAGGTTTGCAGTTCTGTCTTACTCTTTCTATTTTCAGATGATGGGTTGAACTGTGGTCTGTGAGATGTTCAAAGCTTGGATATTGGCTTAGAAACCCTGAGTTTGGGATTCTAAACCATTTAATGGTTGTATCAATTCACTCTGATTTAATACAACCATGCTGTGTACTGTGTTACTTGGTTTATGATGCTCTTTGTTCACTAATCTTCTCCTAAATGTGACAATTGGTAGATTTCTTTTTGAAAACCAAGTATTCTCTTTGTCTACTTCATAAAATGACTTTGTGTTGGTTTGGCACTAATATTTCTATAGACTACGCTAAGATTTGTTGTTGTGACATTAATCCTTTTGCAAGGCACTGTATTTACCAGCCATCTGCAGCACATGATGAATAGTAGGATGGATCGCCAAAGTACACAACACCTCTCTCCCTGTCTAGATTTGCAATAATGTTCCGCAAAGAAGAGGAGGGGAAATAATGGATAGCATTGATCAGCGGTGACAGTTCATTTTGGCAGCAGCACTCTGGAGTTTAAACTGCCTTGTTATGTTAGCAATGATGAAGGAAATTTGTAGTTTACTTTGTGAAAAGTGAAAGACAGCAGTTAATTGTCATTCAGAATGTGATATTTACTTCTTGCAGCTTACACGGGTGACAAAAAAGCACTTCACTAGTTTACAGTAAACCGTTTGTGACATTTGTTCATGTCTCTTTCATTTGGTATTAACTTGTCCTGTAAAAATCTTTCTGTTTCTGTCTTTTACCCTCACAGACTGTTTTGTTTCAATAAAAATGTGCCTCTCCATGTCTATTTTTACGGTCAGCGTGTGACCTCGCTGTTTAAGAGGGGGAACCCTACACGTTTATTGTTACGTGCACATGCACAGTTATGCATGCAGCGTGTAAAGCAGAGACACACACAGCCTGCAGCAAGGTCATGCTGCTAGCTCGATGCGTGCACAGAGTGGCATGATTTGACATTAATCTTTAAAGTGGATTAGGGGGAAATTGCTCGGACTTGAAGCTGACCTAGCGCCCCTTGGGATGACCAGCCTGTAGCCCTGTAAGTTCACTGAAAGGTTTCTTAAATAACAAGCAACCTAACTGGGATTTGTATTTATGACACATTGCTCCTCTTCTTAGTCAATGAGATATTTTAATACTGTATAACAAACAAGCCTTCAGCCCCTCACCACTCTCTCTGCAATTGCTATTCTTCACAAGCAAAATGGACAATAATGATTGGATTCTATGCCAAACCTGCCAGGCTTGAAAGAGAATTAGATAGAGAATTACTCTGCAGGCCCGAGGTAAACATGACTAATTTCTGTCATTGCATTTCTTTTTGTTCTCGCTCTCTCTTTTTTTTTTTTCTTTTCTTTTTGCGTGAGCCCCGGGATACTTCGAATCATTGTGTTTTTTCATGGGGTTCTTTTGTGAAAGTTTCTTTGAATTAAACAGAAGGAAATCTCTTGTTCATTTTTAGAAACTGTCAGTGTTTTTTATCAACATTTTTGTGTTTTACCCAGATCACAGCACTGTTATTAGTTGTGCTCTAATAACTAGATCATAATAATAATATATTATTATGAGGCCCCATCATGTGTACTTGAAGCTTCACAGCTGTGTAAAGGATTGAGACTCTTAATTTGAAAGAAAAAAAGAGGTAGTGTGTGAGATACAAGCAAAGCTGTTGTGGATTCTTCTCAGGGTGCTATTATCTGAATTAAATTCTTTAATTGATTAGATGGAAACTGGACAATGATAAAACATCCACATTCTGTGTGCACATATGGACTAACAGCTGCTGCTGTATCTCCTTTATATTGCGTCCCCCTTCTTCCACTTTCCATTATTATCCTTGACAGTGCACAGTGGTTACGGGGTTATAACTACCTCTTGAGGTGGATCTGGAGGAACTAATTAAAAATGGTGGATTAGTTTCAACCCCCATTCCATGAAGAGACCTTTCAGCTGATTTCAAAATGTCTTCAACATGGGTAGTTTGCAGAATAAAAGGATGATCTGAAACGGGCCACTGACCGACAAAATGTGAGCCAAGTCTAAGCACTGAACAAAAATAGAGCTGTACAACCCAGTTATGCTAAAGTTAAAGTTTCCACCTGAGCTGCAGCTTCCTATTGGCAGTTCAGTTAATGGCTAACTCTGGACTGGATTTAGTAGAAAATTCAAAATAATTTGACTTGTCAAACCTTTTCAATGAGTGGCATCAGGACAAAACTACAGTCATAATTCTTGTTTTGATCTTTTCATTTTTATAATGTTGTAAGTCCTTAGTGTTTGCTTGTTTATTGGTATCTATCTTGCCACATGCACTAATGATTGGTTGCTTCCTTTTCTTTTTTAACAATTTCTGTGTTTTTTTTCACTTGTGGCATTGTTTCTTAGTCATGCTGACATTTAGTCATGCTAATTGTTACTTATTATCTTCCTTTTGTCTTTAGTTTATCATTCCATGCAGTAGACATCATTTTTTTTCTTCTTGCTTTTCCCCAGATCCTGTTGTTTCTTAGTCTCACCTAATCCACATCAAATAATGACCTCCATAGCTTAAATATGTCTGTTTTGTCAGGACCTTGCCAGATCCCTCAGTTTTTCCTGCCTGTCATGCAAAAGCCTTAATGGTTTCAGCATCTGCAAATGTTTCCTTTCGACATAATTACGCCTTTATGCAGCTTGTCTTTAGTTGTGCAGTCATCACCATTTAGAGCCACATGTTGCAGTTTATGAAGCGTATTCTGTTTGTCAAAGAGCTAAAACATAGAAAAGTGGAATTCTTCAATTTCTCATAAATATTGTTAAAGTCTTTAGTGTTAGTTAGCCTGGTCTGGTAATGTTGTCTTATCTTGTGAGAGAAACATGTACTTTAACCTCCATACCTAAATTAAAATTAGTTCTCAAAATATTTTATTTTTATCCATCATTAAGTAGATTTTCAGTCAATTTCATCCTATTTCTATTCTTAACCCTAAAACCTAAAATGGTAAAAATCCAAAAGCCAATAGGAATGCTCCATCCATACATATAATATTATATTTGCTCACAAATATTTCAGAAACAAAGATTCACTTTGTTTAATGATTCTAAATGATGTTTTAAACCAATTTTAGGAGTAAAATGCTTTTGTTTTGTAAAGTGCGTTGAGATGACTTGTTTTGAATTGACTCTGAATAGATGAAGTGAACTGAAATACTGGTTTATTTTTTTGAAAAATATGTAATGTGATATACAGAATACAGAATATTGTTTTTACTGTATAGCTTCTTTTTAGATGGCTGAACTTTTTGTCTAGTACATATTGTGCAGAAGTAGAAAGTGAATAAAGAAAATAAAGGTTTCTTTATTTAGGAACTCTTTTATGTTCCGTAGGCACTTTCACACCACTGGGCAATCTGCTTTTCTTTTCAAACTCCTTGGATGCACAGGATTATCACTCATGTATTACTTGTAAACAACATCCTCTCAATGCCTTGAGGCATTGCAAAAACTTCAAAAGAAAATCATTTAACTTTTATTCAGTCCGACAATACTTATGTATTTATACATTTTTCTTTTTTTCAACTGGTTGGGAGGCAGAATGAGAACTGAACATTTTGAGGTCTGTGCTGCAGCCGATGACAGAATCTCCACTCCTAAACAAAACCAGACCCCTCAAAAAAACACCTTGATTGAGTGAACACTCATTAAATACATGTATATTTTGGGGTGTAAAGTCACTTTCCGAAAATAATGGCCTAAGTCATTTTTAGCCAAATATAATTGTTTATTTATTTATTTTTTTCCTAATCATTTCTTAGAGAAAAATGACTCAGTTCATTATTTTAGGAACGTGACAATATGAATTTTACTTTTTTCTCACATAAATCTAATTGGTTATATAAATATGGTGTGTGAGTGTGAACAAACAAACAAACAAACATTTAGTGTGTCAATGTGTTTGCCGCAAAATTAACCTGAGAAGCAGAACAAGTGAATTCTCAATTACTCTTTAGCAGTGAAGAAAAAAAAATGATGTTCCTCTTTAGAAAGTGTATGTAAATATCTTATTTTAATTAGATTTTTCCAAGCAATATCTAAATGTTGTTAAAGCTTTCACTATCAGACATGTGAGAGACAGTGCTTCTTTATGGATAAAATCTAGTTTTCCCCTCTCTGTACATTTACATGTTTACACAATAGTTGTTTGCCAGTATTTGTGTCTGTGGAATATGTACTGTCCTTGGTAATCCAAGCAGCCCATTCAGAATGAACTGCTGCTTTGCCACCCTGTCAAACATGAGACAGAGTGCCACAAAGCCACCTGTCAGTGGTCCGTTAAGCAAAGCTCCAGGCTGACCAAGGACTGACCGGGAGCATCTGTGCCACTGTTCGCCTCTAATACGCTAATGAGAGTTGTCAAGCTGTCGAATGCACTCTGGTTGCCCTCTGGCACTAACAATGGCACCTTCAATTTGGTTGTCTTGAGTGACATTAACAAACACAGCTGCATTGGGGAACCGACTTGTTCAACATCATGCTGCGCACTGACATGCTCACAAACAAATCAAACAAGCTGGAACGACAGCCAAAAATAAAACCCTTAACACACAGACAGAATGGCAAACAAAGAGGGGAAAGTGAAAAATGATAGGTTTAATAATGTAGTTAGGCTCGTGCATGTTCCTGCGTCCTTACCACCCCATTTGTTTTCTGTTTGTGCCACCAAAAGAAATCAGTGGTACTCAGTTACCCCGATGGAAGCATGTCTCCAGTGTCCCTGCAGTCACTCCACCCAAACGTCCCATATTAAATCCTCTCCCATGTCCCTGTAGTCACTCCACCCAAATGTCCCATATTAAACAAGTCTAGAAATATCCAACAACACACTTATTCCAGAACAACGCCATTAGGAAAAAATAACTCATTCCCTCCTGTTTCACCGATTCCACATGAGAATTCTTGATTGATGCCATGCAGCAAGGCAGTGCAACCCTCTGTCACCTCATGAAAAGCGCAGCACGTGCCAGTCGCTCAAGTGCTTGCAGGGGTGTGTGTGTGCGTGTGTGTGAGAGGTCTTGGGGCACTTCACTCTAAACCTGCCAAGCATCCATCAAGCTCACTCTGGCTCCTCTCGGCTCCCTTAACATGCTTCTCCCTGCAGAATTACGAGGCTCTAACCTTGTTCCGCAACAACAAAATCTTCCTGGCAAGACATAAAAAACACACACAAAAACGGATAAATTGGAAAAGTTGGATTCCACTTTAAAGTGAAGACTGACATGCTGACTGCACTTTCCAGCTGCTCAGTAAACAAGATGATCATGACTGAATGGTTGTACCTTAGAGCACCAAGATGCTGGCCCTGCACCTGTCATTGTATTTGAGGTTATGCATGCGTCAGGCTGGATTGAGTTTGTTTTATTTGCTGGTTTATTGCTTATGTTTTTTTTGTCTGAATTCTTTTCATGGTTTGTCTTGCGCCTCCACAACACACATAAGGTTCAGCTGAATCAATAAACTCTAGAGTTGTATTTGTTTCTGGGGTGTACTTCATTTATTAAAACAAGACTAAGTCAAAAATGAAACGGTTTGTGATAAATTAAGACATTTTGGAAACACAAGTTTGTGTTAGTTTTAAATAAATTCAGTACCTGGTACAGGCCAGAGGCCTCATGCATAAAAGAGTGTGCAGTTTTCACACTAAAACCTGGCGTACGGAAAAATTTAGAAAAGTGCGGCACACAAAAAAAAATCGGATGCATAAAGTCGTGCGCACTCACGAGGCCGCGCAGCTTTCTTTTATAAATCCTAATTTGCGGGAAATAGAGCAGCTGCTGGTCCGCCCTGTCGCCACCCATAAATACATATGTAAATTTGTATAAACTCAGTTTCGTCGTGTACGTTTAACCCTTGCGTTGTCTCAATACCCTAAACAATCTTGACTTGAAATTTTATGACTTTTCCTAAATTGACCCAGTCCTTAGAAAAAGTGATACTTTGTTTTTGTTTATATTTCCATGTGTACAGGGTTTGTCTTATGGGTCATTTCTGACCCGCAAATTATAAAAGCATTTAAACACCAGAAAAAGAGTTCAAAGGCCACACACAAACTCTCTATAATACATATACACACATACACCCCACACACACACACCTGCATCCCCCCCATACACCCACACACACACACACACACACACACACACACACACACACACACACACACACACACACACACACACACACACACACACAGACTTATACACACACATATCAAAGAAACTGGATTAATGTACAAATTGAACTTGCATTTGACCTGCACCTGCACTCTAAATCTGCAGCTAACCCCTCACATCACACAAGTTCCCAAACACAACAGAAAACAATCTCAGACATAATGAAAACAAACTAGGTACAGAGGATATGAAGGTATGCTGAATCTGAGTACTGCTAGTTGGTTCTTTGCTGACGCCAGGAATAGACGTTTCACTGCCCAACAGGTGCTACGTTGTATGTTTGCAGATACTGTCCTACATGAGATCTTCAGCGTAAGCAGTTAAACATCTTATGTTGAACAAATTCTTGTGCTGAAGATGTTCAACGTAGGAGGGTCTTCATGCTATGCAGATTTTCTTGAACATCCTGTGTTGAACATTTTGTGTTCAATGTGGGATGTTCATCTTATGTTGAAGATGTTCATCATAAGAGCATCTTTCTAAAATGAAGAACATCTCCACCTCATTGGTATGTTCTTCATCTTAAATTCAACGTGGGGTGGGAAGGATAGGATGTTTTTCGGATAATTTTGAAATGTTCAACATAAGAACATCTTATAAGTTCAACACCTTATGTTGAACAGAAGATGTTCTTCATCTAATTCAGAATTAAGAACTTCACATTTATATAATTACAATAATAAGCCTTTACTGTGTAAAAGAAAACGGCTATAACACTTGGTTTGTAGTTAGGTTAAAAAAAAAAAAGAGCGTAATACTGTTGATCGCCTTTTTGTATCGTATAACAAAAATATATGATAAAAATTTATTAAATTGAGTTGAATTAATAAATAATAGATTGTTTCATCGTGCAAAATAGAATTTGGATTTAAAATTCTGTTAATTTGCTTTATTTAATTTACTTTTGTTAGGGCGGGTCATTTTTGACCCGTAGGACAAGTGGAGTAAACAGAATGTTAGGATCGCATGAGGGTTTAAAAAATAAAATATTAAAATCATGGAAAACATCGGGTTTGATGCTTCTTGGTCTAAATAACACCAAATGTAGTCAGACTTCAGTGTATTTTGATGAGTTTGGATGCTTTGTAGTTTGATATTGTCCACAGAAAAAGTTTGCATGACTGCAGCACATTTTTTGTGGTCACGCTTTGTGCATGAGGCCCCAGATGTTTTGTTCTTTAAAACCCAAATGTTTTATATACAGTGCACTTTTTCAGAGACAGTACTATTAGTATACTAATAGTGTTAATAATGCCAGACCTCATCATCATTTAGGGTTCTCCTAATTATTTAAAATGTATGTATGTATGTATGTATGTATGTATGTATGTATGTATGTATGTATGTATGTATGTATGTATGTATGTATGTAACCGTTATTTAACCAGGTGTGTCATGTTTATATCAAAATATCTTTGTCAAGCTAGTATAAATTATAACTGACCTAAAAAAGGAAAATATATTTACATTCAGTGTTATTATTTTGTCTTTTGAAATTTTGTTATTTACTGTCATTCTTTTCTTTTCGTTTTACTGTTTTGTTGTAAAATAAGGAGAAAATCTGGCCTCCCAAATAAAAGCTAACATGGGTTAGATAACTTGGGTAAAATTACAAGAAGGGTCAGACATGTATCTTCTCACCATCTATCTGTTAACTGTTTATTTGCTTGCATTTTTATCAAAATCCATCAAATATGTTTACTTGTATTCTGTTTACCAGCAAAAAAAAATAAATATTCAAGCCATATGTGTGAAGCCTTCATGGAAATAAGGAATATTTGAAAACTATAAAACACATGGACAAAGTTTATGACAGGGCTACGGCAGGAAGCAGTGGACAGATTTTATTGTCAAAGATCTGCAGTGATCATTTTGAGCCAAGCTGTAATCAGGACCATCTGGTCTGGTCAATGTGTTTCATTAAGATTTTAAACCCAAGCAGAACTCCTGCGTCATCCACCACTATGAAAATTATTACCAGGCAGGCAGATTTCCACTAAGGCCAGATATATGCATGAATCTCAAATTTTTTTAAACATTTACTACCTTCATAAATACTGTTGAGATGTTTTAAAACAAGTTGGGTTTGCTGTGTTTTGTTACAGAAATTAGGCAAAAAAAATAAATAAATTGTGTGAAAAACTGTGTGCGTTTACTGAATACAAATGGAAAAACAATTTTCTAGCTTTTTAGAACTCCCTTTTGAACATTTATTAATGAAATAAATCTAAAGAGAAATATGTTTAAGAAAGGTGTAACTGTTGATTACCATTAATATAGATAAATACAGTGTAAGTATATAAGTGTAAATACAGTAAGAGCTGCATTTTGAGGTTTCTGTTAAAAGACAGGCTTGTCAAACGTACAGTAGCACAGAAAGTTGACCAAGAATCTTTTTTCTTTTTTTTTTTATTTGTTGCATATTTAAAAAGAAGCCTGTACAAAACTTTCTGTATCTTGCCTAAACATCCCTATAAATGTTTACTGTTTGTTGAATTGTGGATTTCACAAATCCATTGGTGTGAGATCCTCTTCCAGATTGCAGGAGAAGCACAACGTGGCATCAAGGATTTTTTAAATATAGATTACTCTAAAGAAAAAAACACAATATCAAGGTCAACCATGTGGACCATCCTAGGTTTTGACAGTGTGCCACTGAATTAAAAAAATAATACTACTTTCATGTTTATAATTCAGAAACGTGTACAGTACATGACGTTTTGGGAAATGTTTAATTAAATTTGGTTGCTGTGTGATCTTCTCTACACAACCCAGCATCAGACCCACCTGGAGGGAAGCAGGTGGCTGCTGTGGGAATCAAAGTCTTTGGAGAGATCAAGGCTGCCAGGGACTGACAGATCGTTTTTATTTTGCCAGAGATCAGACTCTTTATCTGGGCATTAGGAAGAGAGGCAAATGTCAGCTGGTGAAAACACAGGTGGGACTGTCTCACAGTCAGATCGGCAGTGATTGTGATCGATTTGCCTTGTTTAGGTCGGTTTTAAGTGGCTGGAACTCCTGACATACGGCGGCGACAGGTGCATCAGAGACAGCACGAGTGACAAGCATCTGTGCAGCGCTCCTCTTTGCCCCCTCTAATGACGCTTGGTTGACATTCAGGAATGTATTGGCAGCACATGCACAGGTAGCTCAGGAGCTTCTGAAGGCATAATGTATCTAATTTAATGTAGTTCTTTATTCAGCTTAGCAGTGAAAATGAATCCTAAAGTTTGCTTACACATGTAAGCAGAACGGGCAATTAGGCTTCTTTTTCTCTGCTTTGTTCACAACAGCGCTGACAAATAAGGGAAGATAATTCTCACCAGCATGCAAATTTTAATAGCTGATCCATGTTTATCTGTTCAGTATAAAGGATTCAGACACAAGGCAAATGTTTTCCAACTGCACCGGGTACTTCAAAGAGTCCAGGACCGTTGTAATTAAAGCAGACATAATATTCATTATTATGCTCATAAATCTCCCCTTGAATTCCCCTTGCTCAACATAAACTGGCTAAGTTGTTGGTCTGTTCTCTCCCCTGGAAAGCACTCCTGCCTCACAGTCAAATATCAACCGCTGAAGTAGGAACAGTAAACATTAGCTTGCCTTTCATTTAAATATTTTAATAACTTGCCAAATGTGAATATTTACATTTGTGGATTTGAAGCTCCATGTCATAGACGGCTGAGGATTAAGGAGCACAATACAGTACATTTCAAATGGGGATATCTACAGTGCCTTGCAAAAGTACCTGTTGAATCTTTTCAGATTTAGACAAGAAGAAATCACAAAGTTCAACGTATTTTCTTTGTTTGTTCCATGTTAGATCAACAGAAAGTTGGGCATAATTCTGAAACAGATAAAACATAATTCTTAGTTTATAACCCTCTTTTATGAAATAATATCTGAAAAGTGTGACATTGATTTCTAATCTGCTATTAAAAAATATATATATATAAAAAAGGGGAAAAAAAGAAATATCTACCAATTACCCCTCAATGTACTGTATCTCCAACTCCACGTCTTTCACTTAATTTTTCTTTTTTGTCCATTCCGCTATCCATAATGACAGTCAGTCAGTGGCACATGCAAAACCCCCATTTAAACAGAGGTCTGCACCACTTTAGCATGTACAATCAATTGTAATCTTTGTGTATTGCGTGCAACATGCCAACCTACTGCAATTTTCTTTTGCTCATGGAATTTAGCACTTATTTGGAATTTCAACATCAGATTTATCGTGTTTCTCCTTATATGCAGTTTTGCACATAGGCCAATGAGACAAATCTCATCGAACCTATAGAGCTTTTCTGTTTGCAGCATATCTTACAGGCTTGTGGCAAAATACACTCAGAATGTCTTATGGCCTCCTTTCAACAAATAGTTTCTTCTAGCCATGCCTGATTTATCCTCAGGTAATCCGGCTTCCCCTTACAGTCCAAAGATTATATTAATACGCCTCCCTAAACTGTCCTTTGAATTGAGGATGTGTGTGCACACCATCACTCCTGTGACCCTGGAAGGTCTACTCAGTGAAGTTCATGAATCAAGTGATAAATTCAATTGCAAAATACATTGACGTTTGTGGTTTTAAAATGACAAGATGTGAATAAGTTTATACTTTTAATTTCTTTGAATAAATATATTTTCAGGTGACTGTAATAGTGTCACCGTCTTTCATTTCTTCTCTTATCAAATGAAATGAAAGCATCTTCAAAGTGTATTTATCCAAGCATGAGTGTGTCATTTTAGTTGTGAGATCTCAGTGGTGTATAAATAGGCAGACATAACATAGAAGACATTTGGTCATCATTTGTTTGGAAATTCACATTCAGCTTCTACATTCATTAATCTTATTAAATGCTATTGTAGTGGTCCATGTATTTTTTACCAACGTTGGAGCGTGATTGATTGTTGACCTTCATCAGTGGTCTTCTGTTTCTGCAGATGTCTGTGACATTCAGTCAATGCAAGGCAGTGTTCTGGAGTGGACGCTAGGATGAGCAGCAAAAGCTGGATCATTCCACAGGGTACCAAGCACAGATTTAAAGCTAAAGGAGTTATCTCATTCAGAGTGTGCACCACCGTTTGTGTAATCAGAAAGTACAGTAAATAAATAAGTGGAAGCAAAAGGAAAAAAAAAACACAATTTATATTCAAAGTTTAAAGTCCTGTTAATTCTTGGTAGTGAGGAGGAAAGCTGGAAAATCGTTTTTGTGCCTTGTTCACTCAGTCAACTCACATGTAAACTACTAAGTACCATATTAATTTAAATCTTTCATCTAGCCCCTGATGTCATGACTTCATGATATCTCAACACGTCGTGGGATGATGAGTGTATCTTCTCTCACAAGTATGAAGAAAAAGAGACATTCTCTAACCTCAGAGATGGATACTGGGATGATGGAGCAGCTGAAAAGAAGCAGGCAGCAGAGCTGCAGGATGATTTGCTGCTTAACTAGATCACCCAAACTGATAAAGTGTGTTTGACATTTTCTATAGTGTATGATAAAACAGGATCAAACCTGAAGGTGCAGGTGTCAGAGAAACCAAAAACAGCCATTTTCAGGGATCTAGGAAATGTCTGTTGCATTCAGCCTTGAACCTGAATGACCAAACAAACACATTTTTAGTCTGAAAGCCTTGAAACGTCAAAGGTTTTCTAGACTCACGAAGAACCCTAATAAGTCAATAACATGCAAAAGTTTCAATGTAATGTGAAATTAATAAGAAAACCCCCAGCAACAATTCATACAATCGTTATTATTATTTTTTTTTTCGCTTCTGATCAAGAAGACCAACGTTAAAATTCATATTAACTGTGAACTTGAAAAACTATCATACTAACAGTCACAAGAGGAACACATGCTTAAGCTTGGTTACAAATATGTAATGAAACACAACCTGAAAATATCTGGGGTCTAACTAGCTTTACTGTTACTAAAGTGAAGGTCATTTGGTGAACCATAAAATTGCAACAACTCGTAGTACAATTACCTAAACCTGCATGCGCCTAGTATCTCTTGAAACTCTCCCAGTCGTTGAAGTGATGCTGTGTTGTAGGGAGGGGCTGTGTGGACACATTAATATGAATCATTCTATAACGTCTTGGTGTTAGGTAAATAAAATAATGACACGAATGTCAATAGAAATAATAATCAAAGATTTTAAAAGTTACTGTTCCAAAATAACGTGATTTGGAGTAGTTCAGTCCCCATCCTATATATACTGCTGTGCACTGCATACTAGTTAATTGTACAAAATGTACTAGATCTTTCCAAGTTAGGCTATTTCATAACATTTTAGCTTAATGTTATGTATTAGAATAAACAAAACAAGAGAAAAATGCTACAGGTGGCATAACGATAGCTGTTAATCTATATCAGTTATTAGTTATTTGGCAGACAATATTTCTGTACCAAAATGGAAATCTTCAATAAGGATATATCAGATTATGATGGTCTTACCTTCGCCTACAGAGTCAAGATTTTAAAGGTATGGCCTAATTCAGACTAAGCTTTGCAAAAGCAACTTGAGATAGATGTGAGAAATGCGCAGTTGTGTGAGACGGCAGAAATCAAGGCTGCAGCGTTAGAAGGAAGCAACGTCCTTATCTGAAATCCGGGAGGAGATAAAGAAGAAAGAGATTCACACCCATCTTCAAAACGTATGCTGTGTTTCATTTCACACAATTATGCCCAACCATTTGCCTGCAGTTGCATTCATTGAAAATCCATCCCTGTGTTAATGAAATTATAATGATGTAGTGTATGTCATGGCACCTAATCAAATGGAATTGATTTAAGTTGCTTTTGGCCTGTAGCCCTGCAGCTCAAGGGTATGTGTCTTCTTTTTCTCTGATGGTCTCAGCCTTCAGGGATCATGGCTGTTTGAAGCGGGATTGTGTGTGTGTTCACACGTCTGTGTGTACATCAGCATATTAATGGGCTTGTTCACTATTTCTTCGTGGTAATGTTTAGAATGCTTTTGATTTTGATTTAAGAATGATGTTGTCCTTCTGTATTTTTTTTAAAGAAATGTCCGGAACAGAAGAACTGGGATGGAAAACAAATTTTTGCTATGTTGGTCAACAACATATCTTAAGATTTCTAAATATTTAAGTACACAAAAACCAGTCATGTCGGCAACAGCCTTAACACATAACGTTTTGAGCTGATGGTATGCATACAGTGACAATATTATGGAATATGAAAGAAAAAATTTCTTCTTGGAAAGAAATAAAGCTGACAGGATATTCATGCCAAGCTGTGAGACTTGATCTTTTTCCTTTCAATACCAAGTGTTTTTTTTCCTCCAGTGCATGAAATCACTCAATCAAAGTGACACAGGTAGGTGGTTGAAGAAGCACCCAAAGAAAAAACAAAAAATAAGCTGTTCGAAAAATTTACCTGGTCTTCAATTAATCAATCAAATTATGGATCAAATAAAATGTTGTCATCACAAAGAATACGAATGTTAAAAAGACTTTTAAATATGAAATGAATTTATTTGTTTATGATGAAATCTATGGTGGCATAAAATAGTATTATAAAGTCATGAAGATCAAATAAAAAGTCAAAGACAAAAATAAATACAAATGGGATTGCATCAGCAAAATGAGAAAAATAGCACGCAAAATAAAATTTGCGTGTCTGCTTCATGAAAATGCAAAACATATGCTGATCGTCAGAGATTGGAAAATACTGGGAGGAGGATATGCAAATGTGATGACTTACCACCCGCAATGCAATTTTCTAAATCTACTGCAGAAGTTGTTGTTGCTTCTATATTTTGCATGTTGGAAAAGCAGGTGCAAACTGGCACACAAAAATGTCTGCGGTCACTATGGCAAGACAGGAGGCAATGGCAGAATAAATTGCTTGTGAGGTATTTTAAATATTTTAAAAATACAAAAACCAAACTAACATAAAAATAGATGAGGAATATTCTTCCGCAATGGCAATTTTCAGCAGCAGAATTACAGAATAATTCCTGTGCACTATCACTTTATGGCAGCGCACATGTCTTGATGCGCTGCAGAAGCATGTATATATAATCTGGAAAAGGTGGTGCAGATTACAGTAATCTGCACCACCTCAGGCTTGTCAGACAGCAGAAACCAGAAAATCATCAAAATGCGAAAGGGATACTGAAGATAAAACAAATAAAAAATAAATGTTATGAGAATTTCTTCCCCCTCAAAGTTCCTTTACAGGCTTGTATGAAACACATTCATGTTGTAACAAATGATTGGGGTTTAACCTTGATTTGTTTTTTCCTATGAAAAGCAGCCAGGAATGCATGTCAGTGCCAGACCTGAACAAGGTTTCTGAGAATCTATGTTCATTTTATTTCACTGAGCGATCTCGCTGTAAGATTACACACAGGAGCAGTTCTTTATAAAGAAAAGCATGTATTTTGTTGTGATTTGCCACTGTAGTGTTTGAAAAGTGAATAAACTGTGAAAAAAGAAATAATCAATCTGCACACAGAATCAGCAACCAAAATGTTAAAAAATATATCTTTTCAAAATATGAGAAAGTAAAAGCTACTTTGAGCAATTTATGACCATTAGAGCCTCAACTGTAGCTGACCACTTACCTTCTCAATTTAGTAACAATTCTGTTTTGCAAACCAATTTTACATAGCAAGGCTGAAGATTACATTCATTACTGTCACCGGCCTTCTGAGAATGCTTTCATAGGGGCTCCTCATCAGAACAAGAAAAGGCACTCTGAATAAAAGATGCCCTTGTGTAAAAAAGCAAACATGTCCTTCAATTAAAGTCGTATTCAGCATAGACAGAAGTGAGCTGCATAACTGAATGAGAGGGAATGGAATCAGCAAAGCATACTGGTTGGCCAATCAGAATGTGTGAGTAACTTGGCGTTGGAAGTAAAGTTCAGCAAAATGAGAAGCCAACACCGAGATAAAACGTTTTGCCACATGGAGGGAGGAATGTTGTATGTATATAAAAGCTTATTCATGCAATTCTGCATTCAAATTCTAGCAATGATTAGGGGAGTCCGATAAAGTTCAGGCCTTGCATGCGGTCACATTTCTGTTTTATTTGCTTTCTAAAAAGCATTCAACAAACTGCATGTAAGAATATTTGGAAATTTTTTTGCAATGCCCTTTGCAGAGCTTGGGGGGAAAACCCTGGTTTTATGCCTTTTTCTTCTTTCCCCTTATTGTGGACACCCAGGTCTTATTTCCTGGAAGCTGTGCAAACAGAAAAAGGTATGCAGTGACATTTATTGGACGTAGGTGTATTTGTATTCCATCTCTTCCTTCAGTGTCAGCTTTTATGAGCTCACTCAGGCAAAACATTAAAGAAGCTCATTCTTTATTAATCTTCACAATGACAATTCAAAGCTTCCAATGTACCGACTTTCCTGTGTGTGCTTGCACTTTCCACGTTGAGAAATCAGGTTGCTGTCATTATTTTTTAAACAACCCCTGGCAGTTGGTCCATATGAAGTTTTGCATCGCTTTGGCTTTTCCTTTTCGTCAAATGGGACAAATAGGAAGAATTGCTCTGTGTGAAGACTTGAAGTTTGGGGGCTTTGTGACACTGATAACATTCGAAAACCTCAATTCATAAAAAGTTGCATAAGAACCACACTCAGCTGGGTTAATGGCCAATGAGTTATTTCACTCTGCTATGCTAGTCTAGTTTTCTAGACTAGCATAGCAGAAATTCAGAGTTCAAGTTTTGCTTTCTAGCAGTATTGTACGCAAAAGCTGACACATTTTGCAGTAGGTCCAATTTTCTTGGAAAAAATTCAAATTCCTTGTTAAAAAATATTTCCTTTGTGGCATGCATTCAATAAAATAAATGGGCCATGTTGATTCTATGTGATTCTAATAAAAAAAGAAGGCAGCTAAATCATTTTTCTGGCTGTGTATCAACACTATACTAACAACATCAAGAGAATAACAATGATCTTTGAGAAGTACTTGTTGATGCCCATCAATCTTACATTTTTTCTAAGGCCATTTCCAGACAATTTGAGGGCCATCATTCAACACAGAGAAATATAAAAAAAACGTTCTTGATAATCACCCAGAGAGAGGACACTTGAAACTGGAGATGTATCCCAAGGTCAGACTGTGAAGTCCACAGAGGAAGTGCAAAAAGGAGTTACAGCGTTTTAATACAGGTCAGCTAAATTATTGACAGTACAGTTTTTATAAGACTAAAAAAAAAGTCTTATAAAAGACTTTTTTTATAAGACAATCAATGTTTTTGATTTTCAAACATTTCATTGAATCTCAACAAAATGAATAGAAATCCCAGCACCAGTGTCAGTCGGGGAATCTTCACAAGAAATAAAAAGATAAAATCCTTCATATATGTCTTCCGTACTTATCTTTATTGCTCATATCTCCTGCTGGACTAAAATAGTTCATGTGCTGCCAGAATCAGAACCAGCCATGCCAACAAACCAGCTTCTCTGGTTTGACATGTGCAACCAGGGATATAACCAGGGGTAAAGGGGAGTAAAAAAAAAAAAGTGGTTCATGAATTTTTTTTCTTCTTGTTTTTTTATTTTTTTTTTATTTTGCTGTTTGCCCTACTTTCAGGAGGAAAGGAGCTGCTGGCAGGTTTGGGATTTATTTTTTTTGTATTCGTGCCAGCAGAGTGCATTGCAAAATAAAGTGAATAAAACACATTTTCAACTTGAAAGGCCCTGCTAACTTTTCCCCCACCAAATAAATTCCCTCGCCAGAACCATTGAATGCTGTGTTAGTGTAGTGTTGGGTCAGCAGTAATGAACCAATAAAGGAAGAAGACTTAGATAATATTGTACTGTGTTTTTTTATCATTGGAAGAAAGCACAACAAGTGCAAATATGTAATTACTGCTAAATCAACACTTTTTAACTTTGCAATATGATTAGGCTTTATTACAAAGATGATCCAAATGTAAAAGTTAAAAATAAAAAAACTCCCACTTCCAAACACTTGTAAAAAACAACTTGCTGAAAAGCGTACATGTTGATTAATTTTCAACTTTAAATGTTTCAATAAAGTTCAGTGATTATTTAGTACACCCTGAACAGGGTGGAGGAGGTAGAGGTGAGGGGTTGAGATAGTCTCTATTCTAAGACATAATGATGGATTATGACTAAACCAGGCTGCATGGCGAAGTGCACAATCAGCTGAATGTAGGCCAGAGGCTGAGCTTTTCATAAATATGTATGGCAGTTCACATATTGTCGGGAGCCTGCGGTGAATTACAGATCAGCGTTATCAATTCAAAAATACATAGTTCTGCTGAGCTTCATTTTACAAAGAGCTTGCTTGATGAGATGCAAATATGACAAAACAGTCTCAGAACAGCAGTCGTACCTTAAGTACCACACTTGACTTTCGGTTTGAGTCAGAATGAGTTCAAGTGACATTTTGTCACTGTGGCTTTCACCTATCAAAGTACAATTTTAAGAATCCTCCCCCAAGGAGACTTCATTGCACTATGATAAGAAACTTGTATAAGAAAGTTTATGGCAGAAATCCTTGATAGAGGGCACCGGGGCAAAATCCAGGGAGCAGAATCAGCAGCAAGTCCTCCTACAATCTTCTTTTTTTTCCCCTGTTTCAGTTCTGAAGCAATCACGCACCAGCAGAGCACAACAGTAATGCAATTAAGCTGTCTGTGATTTTTAATTAAAACTAAGAGGCGTGATTGGTCTAAAACTTTGTTTGCCTTCCAGGCAGCACAAGTTATCATCATCTTAATGGATATGATTATAGTGACTCTTGAAATAAAATCACATTATGATCATATTTTCTAATAAGAAAGGTAAAACAGACAAAGGCGTAGGTTCTGGTTTCTTCTGTCGTCTTGCCGGTGCCAAGCATGCCGGTGCCAAGCATTGTTACAATTAGGACAATACATTTAATAGATACATGAATTATTCAGCGCCGTGAAGCGGTTTCAGTGGGTCCAATCAATAGAACATCTGACTCCTTTGCTGAGGCAAAGTCCATTACAAGTTCTAATACATCTGAGGAGCTTCTGAACCAAAAAGCAATTTAATGTTTATATCTCCTGGGACTCCACAAGAAAGCTCAAGAAAGGCCAGTAAACAAAGCGAGCACAGGAGCAACCCCGAGGAATGTTAGCCTTTACTGTACAAAACTTTTCACTCTGATATTGACAAAGTGAACATCAAAACTGTAGCTATTTTAAAGATTCACTCACAAGGCACATGATTGGATCAAACAACAGATGGTCCGGAGATGAAAGATGAGAAAGCAAGACTTGCCCAACAGAATAAAACAAAATCCTCTCAAAAAAACAAAAAAACATCCTGTTTTCTGCTTTTTGTTCCTTCTCCCCAGTTCCGTGATAGGAGGCTCCAGTGATCAATTAAGACAGAAAGTCCTCAAAGTTTCAAAATTAAAAAGTTGTAAATGCAAAAAAGTTTTTTTATAGCACGATTCCATTCATACCAACTTAACATTAAATATTAAACAAACTATTTTCTAATTGATTTTATAGTTCAAACAATAACAAAATAATAAACACAAAGTAGCCAATGAGTTGCAAATTGGAAGAAAAATTATTCATGATTTTTTAAAATCTCTCTAAACATAAAATTAAAAAGTGTGGCTAGTAAATGTCTTCAGTGTCCTTTAGTGGTATACTCTTTTGTAAAATACAGTGCAGGTTATATTGTCACACCAAAGCGTGACAACATAATTGCATATTGCATGTTTTTCTTATGTCATGCACCCATATTAAATAAAACAATTTTTATTTATTCTTTTTACATTTTCCAGTCTATGATTCAATAAAAGATTCATTTATAGGTATTTATCTACATCTTTACAAGGGGAGCCAATAACTGTAGTCACCAATGTGTATCACAGAGAATGTATATTTCACTTAATTCATCTATCTGTAATGCAAGAGTAAAGTGTCCACATTGTGTAACAACAACTTCCAGGATTTTGTATGGACTCACCCCACAATTCTGAATCCTTAATTGTTTTAATCATTCTAGCTAAATCATTAACAAATAGTACTACTATTTGAAAGCCTGTCTAACAACCCAAAATGGACTAGACTCCCCTCAAAAGAGTGATGTAACCTATTTTAGTTATCACTTTTATTGGGCAAACTGTATGGGTTTTTCATTGTTTGTAGTCTTATAGCCTCAGGAGACGGCTGGTGTAGGTTCAGTGGGTTGTGGTGGTGTAGCACAGCAGGAGTAATGTGCAAACATACAGAGTCATAATTTACACAGATGCATGGGGAGGGAATGCATGTATTTACCTAAAATGTAGCTGTGTGAGAGGCTGCTGACAGATATAGATATGTCTTCCTGTAAAGACTGCTTTCTGTTATTGTACTGAGCAGCTCATGGCCAAAGTAGTTATTGAAAAAATGCTCCATACTATATGCTGATCTATACCGCAAAGTTTTCTTTTATTATGAATAATTCCTTGCTGCAGTCACAAATCAGCAACATATTCAGTGCAGTTTGCATTTCCTTATATCAGCAAATTACTCCCATTAACTCCAAAACACCCAAGATCGATTAACTCTGCAAAGAGAAATAACCCCATTTGAAAAATTCAAATGTGAGCTCTGCCCTGAAGTGAAAACAATCAAACAGATGTATTAGTCGGTGCTCCTCCTACGTTCCTCTGCTATTTCCCATACGATTTTCACTTAACTCCCAAGGACTTGTGGTCTTTCTGGACCATCAGCTGCAGATATTAGAAACTTGTTAACAGGGAGATGAAATGTAATTCATCAGGGTTGACATCAAATCTTCAAAATGACAAGGCGTCTGCTAGATCTAAGACTTTATTGGCTGGGAGACGGATGGACCAGAGGGGTAATTCAAAGTGAGAAATCAGTCCCTTGAGAGTTAGATTCTCTTTTTTCAGCCACAGTGAAAAATTTCTATTAGAAAATCGAACAGTTTTTCTTCACCGCTCTAATTTACAGTTGGCAGTTAGGCAACATACTATGTCTTAACTGTGCAATCCAGTTGCTTCAAATAAGATTGATTGTGATGGTAGTAAAAAAAAACCCCAAAAAACAGTAATAATTTCTTCACATTTGAGGAGCTTGTTGTCCTTCTTTCGTCCATCTCTTACAACATAAGTCTCAAAGAAATGAATGCAGTCACTGGCCCTGTATAACCAATTATTTTTAAACACGAATTTTAGAGTGACATGGCATATGGCACAGTTGCAGTGCTGAAGTCCTTAGAAGAGAAGATCAGTAGTTTGAATCTCAGTCAGGGCGAGCCTCCAGCTACTTCAGAATCTGCATGAGCGAGAGACACATAGTCGAAGCCCTGCTGGCTAGGATGTCAGCTGGATTAACAAGGCCTGCATCAAATGTTTGGGGACCAGGACAAGCTGATAAGGAGACGACTGCTGGAAAAAAAAGACTTGGCAAAAAGAAATGCATAATGTGGAATGCTAACATAGACAGTAAAGCTGGGGACACACTACATGAGTTTTTGGCAGATTTTTCACCCGGTTCCCAGTCGGGAAAAGCCGGCACTAGTTGCGGTCAGTTGGCATCCTTTAGTGAGAGAGTGGACGATGACTGGAGAATTGACCCGAGCTCAGTTGCAGTCAAAAAAACATGCTAGAATTATTTTTTTTTCTTTTGATGAATCTGGATGCAGGTTGTAGAGTGAACTGATTATTGATCACAAGCGTGTGTTGCTGACAGCCAATGTAAAAGGGAGACTGGGACACATTAGCTGCAAGGTGACTTTTTTTTTTTTTCACTTGAAGCTATTTAACATTGTAGTCAGGGTTTAAAATGCACCAGCCTGGGGCTGGGTTTCCAGCTTCAAAACTAAGCAGGCTGTTGATCCTTTTCAACCCAAATATCATGAATTGACCACTGCAGATGAGAAGTGAAGCTCATGTTGTCTAGTCCAAATAATAACAGTAAAGCAGCTTGTAGAAAGTAACAAGCATTCTGGTTTTTGAATGAAATCAAATGGAGTGGGGACAAGCAGGATGAACTGGCACTGGGGATTGGCCCATGGCTGTCATAATTTAACCAAAAAAATATTAGAAATAATTTTGCTTGACCACGGCAGTTCATTGGTTGATTTTCTTGAAGGACTTTGGGCTAATTCAATGAAATCTCTCAGCCCTCGTTGGCCCACCCCTTCCTTCTCCATTGACCAAATTAAAGTGTTTAAATGTCTGCCATGTCTACAGCCATCTTACATTTTAAATCATAAACTAATATGTTTTATTTGTTACATTTTAAATAGTGTATTCACATTTTATTCACCACAAGTAAGGAAAGTAATTTTTTTTATGTTAACTAACGTTAACGTTCTTCTGTTGTTTTGTCTTTTACATGACTGATTTTATTTCTGTGGTGTCTGGTGGATCGATGGGAGCACACTCAATTTTGTTGTGCCTTCCAGTATAATGACAATAAAGACTATTCTCTTATTCATGCTCGTTTTTACTTCACAGCATTTTGTTATGTTGTTTTCTTTCTCTAATTCATCTTTTGGGAAAGTTTATCACATTTTATTATACTGGTAACAAACCTTTTTTATGTGAACATTTCCGATCAGTGAAGCAGAGATAGGATTTCGAGTATAGATGGGATTTTCAGTCAATATGGTTTATGAGACAGGCCACATGCACTGTTGCCCAGGATGGCATTAGAAGGGGGCGTGCATGAGCACAAGATAAAACAATTTGCAGCTCATAAGTCGATCGTAATTTTAACAATGATTTAATTTCTTTTAAAGATGCAATTTACATTTTACAGTAAATGGAGATTAGGCCGTGTGGTGATTAGGTCACTCCTGCTTGCTACTGAGAACAGCTATATGGGGTTATTTGCTTTATGTCTGGGACTCCAATGTCTTTTATTCCACCTCAAAATCTCCGGATGATTACCTTTATTTTGATTGGCTGCGAGCTCAGCTGGAAGAACATTGCCAGATCATCAATCTTCTGATTGATCAGTTGTTTTCAGAGAAATATTCAATCTGATCTAGAGGGAGCTATTGTGGGGACTGACTCTATTATGTACTATGTTTTCTTGACATAAATTTTTACTATTGTCTCAAAAGTTATCTGTTTAGTTGTGTTTAGATTCTGATGCTATCAGGTATTTACTTTTTCTTTAACAGATGGTACTCTTAGATCAGTGCTTTTATGCTTTTTGTGTTTCTGCTCAATCTGCTCAAATCAATCACAGCAGATGGCTGCTTACACTGAACAAGGTTGTGCTGAAGGTTGCTTCCTGTTAAATGATATAACTAGTTCACACAGGAAGAGTTTTATTATTCCAATGTTTGTTCCGATTTCCCCTTTCGACAATCTCAGGGGCATCCAGACTGTCAGGATGTCTCTTTAGTCCTGCCATGTGTGGTGTGTTAAGAGTCATCCGGTCCACTTGGAAGGACCACGGAAATCTAAAATTGGGGATATTCAACATGTTGAAATGTCCCGACAAAACAAAAAACGAGCCTGTTAAATGGGACTTTTACCAAATCAGAAAGTGAGGTGAGGGGAAGTGAGGTGAACAGAGAATATAAACAAATTTGCATGGCACACCAAAATGTCCAGTGGAGACGTCTTTTTCATTTGTATTTTTCAGTTAAACATAGTCCACAAACTATCACCATTGCATCTTCCCAGTCTGCCATGTTTGTTTATTCTGAAATCATTTTTGGTCTCGAGAGGTTTGGCGAGATTTTCTGTCTGTCATCTGAATGTTGGTGAGTGAAATCAGTTTGTGTGTGGCTGCACAAGGTGCACTCTACAACCAAACCTGTGACACCTAAGAGTTTTCATCATCATGCGAGGGGTCAATCAGGTTTTGAAACTCAGCCGACAATTTAAAAATCTTGAAGTGTGAACCAGGCAGTAGTTGTCTTCTCCACTTTTGTTCCACACCTGTTCAGTGTAACGGATGTCTGTAAGGTTAATAACGCCATCACTAGCACAACTAAATCCACTGTTGATAGTCGCTCATTCAGGAGGAGATTGCTGCAAAGTCAATGACTTTATGTGACTAACTTTATGTAACAAGAAATTTTTTTAACAACTTTTATAGGATTGAACCAGAAGATGTGTAATTGACTTTGAATCTGTCTAAGGACTATATATTTCTGCTTGCAAATTGGATTTTTCAAGTACCTTAAAATGACATTTGTTTTGATTTGTTGCTGTATAAATAAACTGAACTGAATTTAAATAAAACAAGTTGCTCAGAAAACAAGAACTTCAGATACACAATATCTGTGCACAACTCACTACACACTGAGAGTCTTTTTTATCAAACTATCCCAAGAAGGAGATTGATTTAAGACCTGTACACTGTTCGATTTGTAACAGCTGTTATTTGGTGCAGCTGTATGAAATGCATATAAAGAAAAACACCAGAAAACTGATCATCTCTTCCTCTGTAAATGTATTATGTCTGCTTCACCGAAGAGCTGGCTGCCCATCTTTTGAAAAAATGAATCATGTGATGATTATCATCAATTCCTATTATTCTGTGGCATTTAGAAAACAGAAAGACATGATCTTCTTGTGCGCTCCCTCCTCACCTTTTCTCGAAGATTTATGGGAACTGAGAAAAAGATGAGTCACCTGTACAAGCCAGTAAGTGGAAGAAGATGAAAATGGCATATAAAACAGCAACATTCTGAATTAGATTTAAACAGAAAAAAAACAAAACCACTAAACTCTGGTGTAGGAGATGTTCATTTCATTGAATATTTTGTTAGATAACCTATCTTGGTTAGTTACTGTGAAGCTTTTTATGCAAATTTAAACCTCCAACCAAAGTGACCTACATGTTGTTCATGCCATACTCTCTGGTCTTCTGCTTTTCTTCCATTATTCCAGAGATAATCTCTCCAGCCATCCACTAAGGTTGATTTTGTGAAACCAAAAGAAATGCTCTCACCCTCATCATCCTGTTTATTTTTTGTTTGAGACTTTGCAATAATTTTGATGACTTGCCATGGGAGGAATATTTACCTGCATCTTCTTCGAATGTAACTTATACTTCAATAACCTGGAGTTGTGTGTTTGAGAAACCCAGATGTGAGGCTGAATGTTCATTTTCAATTTTCCACCTATTGCAGATAATGCAGTTATCCATTTGTAAAGATGCTGTCAAGGTCAACTGCTTAACCAACAGAGAAAGCTCAGAATGAGCCGGACGGGAAATGGATTGGATTCATTTCTTTATGTTTTTGGACAGAAGAAGCCAATGTTTGACTGACAGTGCTTTGCATTTTTTTCCCCTTCTGTCGAACAAAATCTTTTAAAAATGGCTGTGGTAGCAGTCTACATCAACACAAGATGTCAAATCATATGAACTTATGACGAACCATTTATGCAGAATTTCCCAGGATAGTGTCACTTGTCGAGTCTCGTGTATCCATAACTACATGCAGAACAATTGGATTGAATTTTTGTTTTCTTCTGAAATAGAAATACTCTGCATTCACTTTCAATGGTTGATTAACTAATAGTTAATGAATACCCAAGCTACTTCCTTCACAACAACCATTAAGTCTGTGGTCATCCTTTGAAGTCAAATTAAGTAGTAAAGTTTATAATTACAAGGTTAAGTTTTCACATAAATGTTAGAAGATATAAAAATGATACCTACAAAACATAAAAGTAATACATTGGGTTTTGATGATGCCTACATTACAATTATACAACATTAGGATACAATTTCTGACTGTACCGGTGACTGTATTTAGAAGCTGAAATGTTTGCTTTGTAGATTTATGTTGGTGATAAACTAAAGGGCTGTTTTATCTGATCAGTTCATAGTTCAAAATTTTAAATATTAACATAGTTATTGTTTCTGAAAACCATTTTAAGAAAAACAAATAATATCCTTTATCATGCATCATCATGCTGGATTATGTCATTGCACACCTATTTTATTTATGGAAATATTTAGACCTTAATTGTCTGAAATGCCAGTGATTTTCTCCAAAAAATTTTTTGGTGTAGTGTTTCTCAAAAAACTACAAATTTAAATAATCTAATAATTCTCTATGAAAAAAAAAATGCAATTTGTGATTGTCACACTTTAACCACATTTATGTGGCAGGTGCAGTAATTTCCTTTGTGGGACACCATGCTTTGTTCACTTTGAAAGCTTTCCCTCTGTGCACAGAATGTGTAATTTAATGTGTTTATTCAAGGGGCCTTGCACACATTCTCTTTTAATCACCGGTAAATAACAACTCCTGCCGTGCTATTGTGACACGACAGGCACAGTAATGGGCTTGTTTCACATTTATTCATTCAATTTTGGTCTTAAAAACTGCTTTTAAAACATTATCAAGTTTCTATGTGGAGGTGGAGTGGGGCTTTCTCTAACAAAGCCTCTTATTCAGAGTCCCATCTAAGAAGTCCCATCTAAGAAGTCATACAATTGTTTATGTTGTGAGACCAATGTCTTCATCACATGATGAAAATTATTCATTTTTGTTGTTAAAATCTTTAAGATCGATATTAGAGATGCACAGATCTGACAGTATTATCTGTATTAGTCCTGATATTGACAACAATTATAGAGCGGGTATCGGTGACAATGTGCCCAATCCATAAAAGCAGATCTATTCAGTCTAATTCTAAGCTTTATGCTCTGAGCAATGTTATGCTTTCTTGTTTATTTTACATTATAGAATTCCTAATTACACTTTCTAAATCATTTGAAAGAAGGTTTTGTTGCATTTTATTTTTACCTGCTTGACCTGTGTAGTCAACCAATTGTTTTTGTCAGTGTCAGTGTCTTTATTATTTATTTTACATTGGCTGTTATACTCCTAATTGCACTGGCTTACCAAATTAAAGTTGTGTCGTTTTTACTTGTTTGATCAAGATTGTGAAGATATTGTTGTGTAGAGTTTTCAAATAGATTTGTAATTCAGTATTAAAAGCATTTTAAGTCAATTCAGCACTATTTTACTGTATCTGATCGGTATCGGCTGATACTACACTTCAGATATCTGTAATGTATTGGAAGTGAAAAACGTGTACCATTAGTCAACATAATGTATGTATTATATGCTTTACTTTCTACAAATGAGAAAATATGACTAGCTTTATTGCTGCAGTAAAAATGTATCTTGAGACTAAATGTTTTTGTTGAAATTGAACGTTTATGTATAGAAATTAATTATTTTTCAGAATACAAGAGTGAATAAGAGAATGAGAGATTTATAGAGTATTCAGGGACTTAATTAACACTCACACTATTGTTGTGCTCTGGGGGAAAAATAGAGAAAACCACATCTTCCTGAGAATTTTTTCCCTTCACAGTCAGATATGACTCAAACAACCCTCATGTTGGCATTTCACAAGAGACAATATCCTAAGCAATGGGCAAGAATAAGGGGAAGAGGGTGAGCGACCCATGTGACCCTAATGGACCTAGTAGTTTGACTGTTCTGACTAGAATTTAAAAGCCTGCTACACCTAAACCCAGAGCAAAACTGAGCAGTCTTCTGGATGAGAGGTTAAATATCTACAAGAAATCCAGTTGCCCTCTATTCCGAAGCACTTAGGATTGTCATGTCCTGGAAGAATGAGAATACACCTATGTGTCACTGCAGCATGTGCAACACCCTGGCCTGTTTTGCTTGAATCTGCTCAGAAAGCCTTGGCCTGTCATAGGCCTCTGAATTAACAGCTCAGTTGTCTACAGATGTGTGGCCTGTTTAACTTCAGGAGTCTATAAAGTGTCCATATATCCCTGTCTCAGAGTTTGTAGTCATCACTTGGTCCAGATTCTGCAGATTTCCATTTCAAAAGTATTTAAAGTGACTGAGCTCATAGCCAGTCAGTGATGAGCTGACTGGTCCTGTTTGTGTCCTTGAATCTACAAACAAACGTACTGTTCCACTTGTAGAATCAGTTGGCGGTTGGTGTCCCGCCTTGTTAAGAGTCTTATCTACTACACCGGTCCTGAATCCTGCAGGTTTCCAGTCAGCTGCTAACGCCTCAGGGTTAGCAACTCACTGCTCTGTGTGCTGCCATGCCAGTTCCCTGAAGAGTCACTGGCATTTCCTGCTTGGTCATTTTCCTTGCTGCCTCCTATAACTGTGTTTTCAGTCTGCTCAGTTTCTCTTGCTGTGTATTGTCTCAGTCTTTCTAATCCCATAACAAAGTAATCAGGAAACCTTCTTTGTACGTGAGCATTCAAGCACTACCAGCTCATTTGACAGCTCTACCTCATTCAGCTTTTTCTGTTTCAAACTGAGGCATATGGGTTCAGACTTTTCTGTCACAGAATAAGTAAAACTATTTGTGAATACATTTCAATGAAAAAACATGACTCATGTTTGCAAGGAATTGAACCGCTGAATATAAACTGACAAAAGGCACAAAGACACTCCTCACTGTGGTGAGGATAAATAATACTTATCTACTTATGGTAATTGTAAAACTATCTCTTTCATTTTTTGTGACTAACTTTTTCTTTGAGGACAATGGCAGTTTTATAAAAATGCATAAAGGTCATCTTAAGACTTGCAAAACAGTTCTCCACTATTTATTGATTGATTGATTCATTTGCACTGCTTAGAAAATATTGTCAGCAGCCTCAAGATTGCATAATTTTCATCTAATCCGACTTTGGAGGACAAGAAACAAACCACTCTACAAAAACCCTCATTTTATAAATGTAGTCATAAAAACTAGTGTGTAAGAAGCATATAAGCCTATATTTTGGATTTCTGACTATAAAACAATTCAACTCACTGAAAAGAACAACTGAAAAGCTATAGACAAAAGGCATTTTCAAAATAAGACGTTTTAAAATTGTAAATTAATACATTCTAAATGTATTTTCATTTTGGAAAAGCATAAATATTGCCATGATGTTTCCCAAATTGTTTAAAGTTCAAATAATTTGTCTTTTATAATCAAATTGTTGATGATTGATTGCCCAGTTTAAATGTATAAATGTGTTGTGCATCAACATCAAGATATACTGCAAATACAAATTGAGGTAGACTGAATAAACATTTAATAGTCCCTTCTGCCCCACTAACAATATAAGTGTACAACTCTTTCTAAGCCATTAGGTGGTACTTAATTGAATTTTGTATTCCTCAAAGTGGCCAAATGGAAAAGATCCAAATTAATCAGTCCTGACTCAGAAGTAAACTTCTGGCTTTGCTAGCTCTTCCGAAGCCTGAGTAGCCGTGTTCTGCTTCATACTCTTAGCCTCAGGCATTATGTCAAAAAGGAAAAAATAAATAAATAAAAAAAGGACTTCTTCAGATCACATTTGTCATGATTTCCAAGTTAGTCGGAATAAGCTGGAAGATGAAGCAAATTGCTGCAGCACATCTGTCAGAAGAACATGTCTTAATCACAGTGGACAGGTCATCTCAGTTAAAAAGAGAAGCTGTGCTTGAGCTGCTGTCACGAGGCAAAAGTTTTACACGTTTCTGTGCTCTGGAACGAGTGCTCTATAAATGTAACGACAATTAGGGGGAGAAAAGCTTCAAAGAAATACTCCCAGTATTGCTGATTTATTCTCTATCTAAACACCTTACATTCTTTCATTCTTAAGCTCAAGGTAATTAGTCGGACAAGAACTGGTTGTCCAACAAGATGTGGACTTTGGGTAGCCATGAGGAATGGCTCACATGCCTGGTCTGAGGTTACACAATATGTCCATCACTGAAATATTGACTTTGGGCATCAGAGAGACTCTTCTATTCTCAAGAAATTGATCAAAAATAACAATATGCTACTTTAGCCACAACAATCATATCAAAACTTATGTTTCACTATTCATTCCTTGCACTGTAATTGCAGCTTGATTGATTAAGACACGGCAGTTTTGTTCTAATTTTGACACAATGAATTTATAAATTTCAGGACAAGTATAGGAATTTAAATGCTTTCAACATTTTTAAATAACTATTAAGTAATAAATGCATTAAAATTCAGTAGTCTTATAAGCCCCTTTGAGACCATTGTTCCAAAAGCATGATATTGCCAACAGTGCAGATGATCAACGTTATCATTCACAACACTTCCCTTTGTTTCCTGATTGGCCAGGATGAAATCTGTCAATGAAATCCTGATGGAAAAGAGATGAGAATCAACCAGTTGCATAGAAAGGCAATGGCCAGTGTAGTAACTGTTAAAACAGGTAAATCCTTTGTGATTTTTTTCATTAATAATATGTGAACAATTAAATCTGAAAACAATGCTCAAGCGATTTAATGTCACATAAACATTATTCTTTGTTTTAACTCTTAAATGTTCTAAATCATGTCTAAATGTGTCATACCATGCCTATAACACAGAAGCACACTGTCAATGTTACACTATTTATCCCAAGACATATAATTTATAACATATCATAGATGCATCCAAAATGCTGCACACACTTAATATGTGAGCATTTTACACTTCAACTTAGTGCTTCTGGCAAGATCTGAAACTTTGTGACAATATACATGTTCACTGTGACATATACTATAATTTTGCAAAAACTGTTTCAGTCTGTGTTCAATATTGAATAATTCTCAGGATTATATAAGATAAACTGCAGTTAGAGTAATTAAATTATTTAAAATAAAATAACTTATATTGTCTTCTTTTTAACATATCCACATTTAAAGGTCTGACTGAGGTTGAACATGTGGCTTTCTCATTTGAATTATAGCTCTGTAAAGCTGTAGGAGGAGGCAGGAGGTGTGTCAATTCATGTGTCAGTTTGACCTAAAGCTGGTAGTTAGGAGGTGGTGCAAAACAAGCCTGTATTTCAGCAGTGTGTTTGGAGATTATTGACTCCACCATTGATTTTTGGTGGAAAAAAATCAATGGCAAATAAATTAGTATTCTTGCCCCGACACTAACGCTCTATTTTCATATACTTGAAGCTTTCCTTTCTTTGCCTGTGTATTTCGGTTCACAAAAATAACTGGCACATGTGCAAGAATAACTGTAATGTGAATAAATATGATACAAAATCACATCACAACTCGATTGGTCGGGTAATGATTATAGTTGTAATTAGGCTCTGACAGGCTGACAAATAGTCAAGAAAGCGTTTTATATCATAAGGACAAGAGTCATTTAATCAAACAAGATTATGTGCGTATGTGATACATTTACCTTATTTACTTCAAATTAAATAGTAAGCCTTGTATGATCCTTGGTACTAACAGTGATCTCCTTATACCACTTTCCTAGTGAAATCAAACTGTTATCTAATAGGTGTGGAGTAGCTCTATTATCCACATGTATGACTAAAAACACATGGATGGGTGAGTGAAATAGCATCAACAGTCTGCTGCACATTTTATTGCACTAGCCTGAGCCAATGAACTAATCATGTACGGATAAAAATAAAAATCGGTGAAGAAAAAATGTGGCAAACAAATTCTCGAATGTTTATTCATGATTTTATCAGAACGCTGAAAACATTGACATTTAACAGCAAAATATGCAAACTACAGAGTGGTACCTCAAGTACAGGAAGATTTATGTTAATGTGTGCGTTGGTGAGAAAAAACTATTAGCATATTCTATCAGCATATTCTTTACTGTGAGAATATCTTATTGTGTTCATTTTTTTTTCGTTTTTCATTTCACTTATGAAAGTTGTTTCTCATTTTACTTTCGTCTCATCTTGCCTCATCTGTTTGCTTGTAGTACCTAGTATTCAGTTTTAAGTCAGTTATTTTACGCAGCGCATACCAGAGATATCTATAAATAATCTCCGAGTGGCAAATCCAAGTCCAGCCACAACTCTTTTGCCAGCTCCAAGTTGAGTCTTCTGTAAAAAAAAAAAAACATTTCCACATCAAATGCATGATATGTAGGGGTAACAGTGATTCCAGTACCTCGATTATTAAAATTCCTTGAGGCAAATTATCGTTCACAAATATACATTGTTTAGCTTATTTTAATTGACCTAAAGCAAGAAAAGTTTGGTCTGATTTAACCGCAGACAGAAAAAAAAAGATGTCTATTTATTTGCAGTATGTAAACTTCTAGTTTCAACAGGAGCTAGCTGGTCCGGTTAATAAATTAATATGATTTCATTTTATAGAAATTTTTTTTGAAAGCTGTAGCACCTTTTATTCACTTAGAATTGGCAGTTATCTATCTGACTTATAGATAAGATTAAACTAACTCATAGTGACTATTTTGGATACTTCTGTGGTAAATGTATGTATTTGAAGTAGAGAAAGAATTTGCCTCAGAACGCTGACTTCAAATCTGAACCAAATGAAGGAGAAAGAGAAATGCCCTCTGTAGAGCATGTTGTTTTATTTAATCTAAAAACAGAGCTGAATGGGGAAGGAAATGAAAAGTGAACCTGGACACCAGCGGTCCCCAGAGCATTAAATGTCTTATTCTGCTGTTTGCTTTGTGGGGATGGTTATTGTTTTTGCTCAAAGTGTTGCACAAGGTCAGCTTTGGTGTTGCCTTCAGCAGCTGGTGACACTGGAAAGGTTATCACCTCTGAGGGCCTGTTGAAACCCAAGAGGCTTATAGGTTTCTTGTTTAGTGGTTAACCATATACGAGGTGTGTTTTAAGGTTTAAAATGTATGAGGAATCCCAAGGAGAGGTTTCCACATAAAGACAGTTACAAAGTCGGATTTCTAATACCTGAAGAACATTTCCAGGATTAGAGGACTAGTCTCTCAGCAAGACCTAGAGAAACTCATCCATGCATTTTTCTTTAGTCACATTGATTACTGCATCAGTGTCTTTGCAGGTCTGCATAAAAAAAAAATTCAGACAGCTGCAGCTGATCCAGAATGCTGCTACTCGTGTTCTTACTAAAACTAAGAAGATAAGAGCACACCACACCACTTCAAAAGTCCTTGCATTGGGTCCCTGTAGCTTAGAGGACAAACTATAAAATACTGTTGCTAATTTATAAATCACTGAACAGTTTAGCACCACAATACATTAAAGACCTGCTGTTGTTTTAGCAACCTTCCAGACCTCTTAGGTCTTCTGGTTCTGGTCTGCTCTGCATCCCCAGAACCAGAACCAAACGAGGAGAAGCAGCATTCAGCTTCTATGCATCACAAATCTGGAACAAACTTCCAGAAAACTGCAAAACAGCTGAAACAGTGAGTTCCTTTAAATCTCGATTAAAACCCAGCTGTTTAGAATTGCTTTTAATCATGACACATTAGTCAATAATCTGAGGTGCAAAATGTAATGTTGACTGTGTGTTCTATGACTGTATTTTTGTGTTTTTACCATGTAAAGCACTTTGAAATGCCTTGTTGCTGTAAGGTGCTATACAAATAAAATGTGATTGATTGATTCCACAATTCTGAAGCGGTTTCACAAAGTGTGACCAAAGCTGATAACATCGGTGAAAAAGAGGCAGACACAAAACCTGGAACACATCATTAGACTATAAATCAAAATTAAGATATTACCACATTTAGACTTATAAGTACAAATAGGTTTATTCATGTAATGAAGGACATATATAAAATACAGGGAAGCTGCAAAGCATTAACCTGATTTATGAGGTGAAATTATTGGATTGAGGTGTCAGCATAATATGTATTATGTGTTACGAAAAGATTTCCACATACAAGTCAGTATAAGTTCACACAACACAACGGGCATTTCTGTCGTCTAGTAAGTGATTGTATGACATTTAAAATTAGCACAATGCTTTTTCTTAAAAAATCACTGCAGCTGGCTTCTTGGCAAATTGTGCAATCAGCTCCATCATATCAAGAACTGCAATCATCTACACAGCTGGAGTTCTCCATGAACTTCTTCCACAATATGTCAAGATAATGTAACAATTGTTTTCTTTTTTTTCAGTGATAGTTGATTGTGTTTCTTCATCTTGATTGGACTCAACTGCGATGTCAGCTATAGTCCTTTTTACTTATTTTGTTGCCTCTCACAGGTGTGACCCACAATTGGTTCTGTGCAGTAACAACATTATAAGCCAATAAAAAACAGCACAAAATGTACCAGTTTAAACAAGGCTCAAAAATCCTAAAATGGCCCCAATTCATTATGGTTGACATCATGTTATTTATCTCATCTTTTACTGTCACAATATAGTGAGAGTTTTAACAAATGTATCTAAAACATATTCTTCGGGTGCAGCGGTGGGGCAGGTGTGATGTTAACGACCCATTTACGCAGAGCTCAGTACTCGTGGCAGCCATCATATAGGTTCGAGTACTGACCTGTTGACCTTTGCTGTATGTCTTCCCCCTCTCTCAACTGCTTTTCTGTCTGACCACTCTCAATTAAAGGCCACTAGAACTAGAAGAAAAACACTTAAAAGCAAATAACAACAAAAAGCATGTTCTACATAAGCTACCTAATGCAGCTTTAAAAATTAAAAAAACAAAAATCAAGCTAACCTTTCTACATTTTGCAATTCAGGACAAAAGGATGACAAAAACATGCATTTTGCTTATGTATCAGCAGTGCTTGAAGTGGGGGGTACACTCCCTTCTAAATTTTTGTTTATCATAACATCATGTCCATTCCTCAAAAACCCGAGGGTATACAGCATCAGTGTCGCCAACGGAAAGTTAAAGCCCCAGATATTGATATAACAAATACAAAACTTATCGCCGTAGATAGATGGACAGATGTAATAAAAGGGTTGCACTGTGGAATAGTTATTTGTGAACATGTTTTTTGGTATTTGCATAAACTGTTGTCTACCTGTACTAATAATAATTAGCGCTACTACAATTATCAAATCCCACTGATTTTTTTCAACTTGCAACTACAATGTGATCTACTTNACTTAAGTTCAGATGTGAGGTATCTTTCAAGACAAATCAGACACAGCATGAGTCATTGCAGGCTTCATACTTATTCTGATTGGCTCACATTTAGGGAATCGAGTGAAGCATAAATCATGAGGAATGATGATTAGGTAAAAGTTAGACATAAGGAGGGTGGCAGAGGAAGATGCGAGGGTATGTTGGGGAGTGATTGGTCTGTGATTGCAAAGCAGAATACTAGCATTTTTTTCCTAAAATTAAACTCTGAAGAAGTGAGCTGTATTGCTGAATTGGTTGTGAAACAAAAGGGGATCAGGTTTTGCTTCTGAAAAAATTTAAGGAAGGTCATTTTTTGGTCTATAATGTACATGTAATAGAAGCTTATTTAAAAACTGAAAACTTGGGATATGAAGGCTGCTCAACTATACTTGAGAGGAAAATGCAACTTTACCTAATCCCAATTTTGAAGCTCTTATTGTGAAAACATTGTGTTTCTGCGTGGTGGCCAAGCATTGCTATTGTTCATTTTGAAAGTAGTCTGAACTAAGACAATAAGAAGTACAGAATAGAACTGGGAAATTTCTGAAGAAATTTAAACGGGCCTGCCAAAGTGTGCCCGACGGTCGGAACCCAGCGTTCTGATGCTAAAAATTAGCATCCATACTAATGTAAAATGGAAGAGAGAAAACCAAATGCATTCCACCAAAAATCCCTCAAATGTTAATTTTATTTATGTATTTTTATTTACTTTATTTTATTTTAATGATACTGCCTCTCATTTTTTTCTTCAAATATTTTTGTAAACAGAATTTATGTACTAATATTGGGAAAGTTTTGTTTTGTTTTATTGTTGCGGTCATAACCCGTGACGTCACTTCCCCCTTCACCAGAATGGCCTTCCTTCTTCACCAGATCGCTCAAGGTGTTGTGGAGGAAGGTGAGTTTCTCACGCAGTTTCTGTTGGCATACTATTTAAAAGTTGCTGTAGATGACAATTTTTTTTTCACTATCCTTTAGGTAGTGTGTTAGTATAATGTTCATTTCAGTTTATACATATATTGGCAGAGGATGGAAAGTTTTTGTCGAGTGTTGGACCTAAGAGTTGCAGCATGTGTGTGAGTTAGCCTACTGCTCTTCCTGCGTTGTGCACCAGGATTTTTTATGTTATATCTTTGTTATGGGCAGGTGGACTGATGTTGGCTGAACATTTTCTGTGCTGCTGAAATGTTAAATTCTATTCTCTAATGATTAAATATGCCATCAGTTTGGCTGACCTGCAACTCTTGAGGCACCTGATTCACAATGCTGCAGTGCGGTTCGGCTGGACCCCCGGAACCCGGACCCGTTACACTAATGTAAGCTACAGTGTACTCAATAGCATGTGGAGAGTCAATAGCATGTTGAGTAACATGGCCTTATTTCATTCAGTATGTTAAAATTAGTGTATAAGATAGGATTAGTCTGAATCCTGCCTGTGGCATGTGGGGTATAAATAGCATGTTGTCTTACATTGACGTCCTCCATTCAGTGTGCTAAACATGGATAATAAAACATTTAGGGAAAAGGCTTGGGAAATATTTGTGCTAATGTTAATGTACTGCTTTCAGATTTTTACTTATGCAAAAGTAAAAATCAGATGTTTACTTCGTGTCACTATATTACCAGAAAACACGTTCGTCTCTTAGCAACAGATTAACAACAAATATTGTTATTGTTCAAAAAACATAAGATTTCTTCTGCTCTTTTGAAATACTACTTATTTTATACTAATTAACAAGATTTGTGCAGTTGGTGAATTTTGCAGAAAAGTTAAAAAGTGTTGGTTTTGTTTTTTTTTGTTTTTTTTGTAATTGGTGGTAAATTATAAAACAGACATTCAACACAAAAGTAAAAATCAGAGTTATACTTCGGGGCAGTTCGATACCAGAAAAAGAAAAACCTCATCTCTTAACACCAAATTAATAGCAAGTAATATTATTGTTTATAAAACATAAGCTCTTTTGAAACTTACAGTTGGTACATTTTGCAAAAGTAAAAATCTGATGTTTACTTCATGGCACTTTGTTCTTATCGAAGTGCCACGAAGTTCCTCTCCTAACCTGAGAGGAATAATGAGGTTTTTATTTTGACATTTCCAGTAAGCTTCATTTTGAAAGGCTTCTCTAATCCCTTGTGTAACAGTTGTTGGGTTAAACCAACACATAATGCCCAAAACAGCAATTACCTGCTTTAAAAAATGTGAAGGCTTTTATTTTGTAAGGTATGTGTTACTCATATTTTGACAGCCCAAAGTGATTGGCAGGAGCATCAAGTTTCATGAGTCATAGGAACTTACTTCCTTTGCTCTTCTGCCATCTTGTCTGTATTAAGTGTTCCATCAAGGTGGCATCTCTGTAGTTCTAACCTCCAGCCATCTCTGTAGTTCTAACTGGAAGCTCTGGCCTTCTCTGTAGGAACGTAGTGTTCCGCCATCTCTGTAGTTCTAACCTCCAGCCATTTCTGTAGTTCTCTACATCTCTGCCCTCCTCAGTGTTCTATTGCTATGGTAATTAATTCTCCCTGAAAACTGTCATGTGTGAGTGGAATAATAGCTGTGTCCGAATTCAAGGTCTGCATCCTTACAAGGTCGTGAATAAACTAAGACCGGAAGAGAAAAGCTGTGAATTCGGACAGGTCTAGCCCTCACAAACTGTCCCCGCCCCCACCTCATGTTGCCTAGCAACCGTGACAGCATGAAGCAAAGAGTGGCGAAGAAAAGAAACAACAGAGCTGAAGTTTGTTTCTCAGTCATGTATTACTCCTGATTTCTGTATTATTCTTCACCTTTCATAGTAAAGGCTGTTCTATAGTAAAAAAGAAATCTGTTAGTTTGATTCTAAAATGTTCAAACATGTAATGCTCATTTTTACCAGGATTAAATATAAGCAAATTATTCATTTTCAAATATAATACTCTCCAAATCTCGGATAAGCCATTACAGTTAAATAAAACTGGTATGTTTGAAGGCTTAACTTTAATCAATCAAACCGATTGGCTCAAGGAATAAATTAAATACTTCAGCAAACCAAACATTTTACAACTAGATATTACCTGTCTGAATAATGTTGGTGTTTAACTTCCACTCATTGGGGAAAGCTAGCGGGAGTTTTTAAAACAACGTGCCGGGAGTCAGGTGTTCTCCGTTATACCGAACCTGAAGCGCCGGCCAGTTGGCGAGGGGAGGTGGCTATTTACGCAGAGCAGACATGTCTGGAAATGTTAGAGCAGGTTATGTTTTGGTGAACCGAGCAGATATTTGAGACTTGCGCACTTACATTCTCGCTGTACATTTAAAGTGTAATATAACAAAATAATGTGACACTCTTCACCGCTATTGTCGCTCTGCCTTAACGCCCGCTTGGGACTGCAAAGAATTATGGGATATGGTGGAGCGTAAAGGATACACCAAACCCACCCTTGAAATCCGGGGAAAAGGAGGATGCATTTGGAGGCCGCATGTGAAGGAGTTTTTGAATTCGGACAGGCCTTTGCCCACAAATCCGTCTTTTGAAGGATGCAGACCCTGAATTCAGACACAGCTGTAGAGGGGCAAACACAATTCTATCTGTTTTGAGTCTTACTGACACAAAACAGTGCCAGTTAGAATTTGATTTGAATTTGGCTGGGTTTTTGCTAATTATGTCACCATGGTTACTCGAAATGCCAGCCAAAATAACAGCACCCCTCACTGGATGGAGCCACACGTTTTGTACGAGCTGCATTAGCGGCAGTTACTTTGAGGTGTAGAGTAATAGGTGTCTTCCATGCATTGCTATGGCAGGCCCTAATTATAACAACTTAGTCTAAGCTTGTCAAGGTTTTTAAATCTAAATATTGAGCCAACACCTGCCCTTTGTTATGACCAAAAACAAGAGATCTGAAGTTTAACCTAATATGCATGTTGCATGCTGTACTGGGAGTCAGTTTCACAATGTGGTTTTTATCTGGGCTGTACTTCATCTGTTTACATTTGATTTCCACAGAGGTGGGCCGTTAGGCAGAACGTGGGTCTGTCCTATTTTCCCTACTCTGATGCTGCTATTTATTCACATACATTCCCTTGACTGGCATATTCAGGCTGCCTTATGTTGACTTGTCTTGTGGGCCTATCTTCAGTTCTCAGGTCTTACAGAGCGAGTATCAGATTTGCACATTCTTAAAAGAGAGGCACAGGATAAAAGTATATCAAAAGCTTGGCTTGCCTGCTAAAGATGGCACTCCTATTCCTGAGTGATTCATTTATTTATCTAGTTTGCCAATTGTTGGAAATAAGGCAATGACAAACGTTTTCTGTTTCACCTGGCAATATAATTATCATTTAATTTTATTTGTGAAGAAACTTTCAAACACTGTGATTAAAATCCTCGGTTTTGTCTTGCAGCCATTATAGAAGAAACGCAATTTGGTTTCTGAATATATTATAGCTTCTGAGAACAACTTTGGGTTATTCATCAGAGCGTTGCATTTGATATTTCTCTGAAATTAGTTATTGATCGAGCCAATTACAGACTGGCATGCAACATAACTATAAAAGTGTCCCCCTAAAGTTCCTGGGAAAGGCAACAGCAGGAAATCAAATGTTCAAACTTTTTTTGTTTTTTTTTCCAAATGAATTGTATATTTATTTTAACAGGGTTTCTCTTTGTTTTTATCAGTGAACATAATAGTTTATGACTACTGTTATAACTTAAAAAACTCTACTGTTTTTTTAGTTATAACGCTTCAAATGGCGACCTGATGGTCGTTGTACAGAACCAATTTCCAAGTGGTATAATTTTGCTGGAAAAACAAATCAAAATCCAGTAATTTCGCTATCCTTCAGAAATTGCTGTAAAAGTAAAAAATTTTTTTTTACAATTGTAAGGATCCTGAACTACCCTACACTGTGGGGTAGTTCTGAGTGTTTCCGGATGGTAATGCAGCACATTATTTTGTGTCTTGGTTAGTGATTCTGGCAAGCTTTATTCATGTAATATGTTTTTATAAATGCTGAGATGTGAAATTGGCTGTAGATTTAACCCACTTGGACTGACAGATATTTATTTTACCATCACATCCAAATTCAAAACCACTGTGCTTTATTTGCAATGTGTGCAGTGAGTGCTTGATTTTAAAAAGAACATATGGTCTATGAGTTACATTTAGCATAATTGGAACATTGTTTTAAAAAAAAAAAAAAAACGACTCAAAAGGACTTGAAATTCCAAGCTCCCGACTTAACTTGACTTTACTTGAGACTTGACTCAGACTTGAGACTTGCAAAACAGTGACTTGGTCCCGCCTCTGCTAATTACTTTAAAAATTTGAGTAGTAATAATGCTTATTTTTTATTCTTGATCTACTCAATAATTATATCTAATAATTAATAAAGATAAGTAACTATTACTGATCTCTGGAAAAGAGAAATGTATTTTTAGATGACAAACGATCAGACCAAGCTTTATTTACATGCTCAACAAATAGAGGGTACAAAACCATCATTCATGCTTAATTTCAAGCAGCTTCAACAGTGCCACGTTCTAGTTGGCAAACTAGTTGTAAAGATTCCTATTTCTTGAACCAAAAGGCCTGCACAATCATTGGCAGGCAAAATCTACCATAATTGACTGGTGCAATTGGTTCGGTTTCAATTCTGCTGGATCAATTGAATTCAAAAATATTCTATTGATCCCAAAGGGAAATTTAAATGTTGTTGTAATTCATTTAATTGAAGAGTGACTGAGGTTGTTGGCTGTGGGCAGGAAAGCACTCCTGTAGCGATCTGTATTAACTAAAGACACTGTTTTTCAATGACAGCCTCATGAAGAGGATGGTCAGGGTTGTCCATAATTTTCTTAAGTTGATGTAAAATTCTTTTCTGCACCATCATCTCCAGAGGTACCATATAATCTTGTGGAAACATTCCCCACTACAAAAACATTATTCTGATCACTTACCTAATCAGTGTTCCTCTTAAAGCTTTGCCAGAAGTCGCTTGTGGCTTAATATTCTGTGAAGAAACTACCAGTGCGCAGACTATTGTGATCTCCTTAAATTATGTTGGTCTGCATTATTGGTTAAGACTCTAAAGACTGCACTTATTATTGTCCAATCTTATTTAGTTGTCGTCTTTGGATATAGTGCATGATTTCTGGTGATGACAAAACACGATTACAATGGTTTTAGTAATCTAATTTGGTCACATCAAATCAATACAAGGAAATTTAACAGTTTCATTATTGTTGATAATTAAGTAAATGGTGCTTTATTCAATCATGTAAATAAAAGAAACACGAATCTCTTGTGCAGTAGGGATTGTTTAAATGGTTTTCCTTCACTGCTTGCTATTCTTCATTTTTGCAACTCTTAAGTGCCATATTTAAGCTTGTCTTGCCTCATCTAGTTATGTGACATGTCAGCGCATTAGCACTGGATGTGCACACACCTAAATCTAATACAGCCTACAGAGTGGACAAAAATCACATACCTGAATATTTTCTCTCTTTCTGGCTGCAGTGATGTAGTTGTTTTAGTCTCAGTCCGCTGGTGTTGACTGGGATAATGGCAGAGGGATAGGTTGTACTGCAGATGCAAGCATGATGACGCTAACTGGTATGAGTGAGCTGATCCGTCTGTTTGCTTAGTGATGCAGCACTTCAGAAGGTTTCTGCAGAATATATCTAGCGTTTGAAAATTCTATTTATGTAATCTCAGATTCTATAATAGTCCAGATTGTTTTGATGAAAGACAACTGTTCTAGTATTTACTTTTCCTCTTCATAAACTGCTTTATATATGTTTTATTGTCCGTTCAGTGTGCATGTACAGATTCGTCATTCTGGTACAGCTCTTAAAGAAAAAACAAACAAACAAAAAAACCTAAGCACTATTAAAAAACAACTTCTCTCAAAACCAACTGATAAAATAACCCCCCCAAAAATGGAGGGACTCAGGAGAACAGTGATCACCTGACCTTATATCTGACTGCAATCTGACCATGACATCATAATTTATTGGTGACAAACTAAAAAGTGAGTTTGATTGTATTTTACAGAATGGTCTGTGTGAAATGCCAAAATACGCATGTTATGCTTCAAAGATGAATAGACAGCTATTGATTAGAGAGTAAACCACTACGCAGCACACCATGTCCATTTATCTTCCAAGAAGTGCGTTGGAAATCACAAAGTTCACCTGAGCAATGTTAACCCTTCAACTCCATCAGGAAGCCTACAATTTGATAAAGTCAGCTTCAAAAGATCTGTTGCCAGAGGTTGACAAAAATATCAATACCAAACACTGCTGTTCTCTCTGAGGGCTGTTCTTGTCAGCAGGCAACACTGAAATAAAAGAGAACCACAGCTGATATACAGGTGCTGCTGTGAGCAAAGATATTTGTATTCTGAAATATAGATTATTTTATTGTAATCTATATTTCAAATTTCTTCATTTTTTTTTTAGAAAATCAGTAAAGTGCTCTTTCTATTTACCACAGCTTCAGGAAAAACATATGTTAACCTCTCTGAGACAGAATCTATTTCAAGTAAGTGCAGTTCAATCTTTTTGAAAAAAATAAAAAAATCAATGCTGCTGCCATCACCAGTTAACACTGAAAGCAAGTAATAGTTTCAGTTCTGAGCATAGCACTCAATATTACAATGTATAACAAAGAAACATGAAAAAATGTGAATAAACACATGTGGTCATTAAACACAAATTACTGGGTATTAAATAGGTGAACCCTCCTCTTCCCAGTGTTTATAACAAAAGGTTATATACACTGGGCTATACTAGCTTATCAAGCTAGTACAGATATACACTCTTGATGCTGTAACAACATAAAATTATTTTCCTTCTTCAGTTAAAATAAAGAATTTTTTTAAACTAAAGCAACACTTTAAAAACCCAACTTGGATATTCTGACTGCAGATTTGTTCCTGGTAGAGCTGAATATAACTTTTTTCTGACAGTGGCCAAAACCTCTATCCATCCCTGGTCTAAGAGATTAGCACATTTCCCTATGTTATCTTCTTTCTTGGCATTGGAGATTGAAGGTCAAACATAAGTAATATAGTTGTAACAATGTGTGTTGCCACATCAACACACATTGTGCATAGTTTGATTTCTTCTGATGTGTTACACCTGGCAATATTTTTCATCTGTCTTAGTACACATTACAAAATAACAAATGTAGAATATTACCAGTAAGCATATTTTACTGTGACATCAGACTTTGTATCAGGTTTGGCACAAATTATGTTTGCACAATTGTTAATTTGTTTAAGCGACTATGAAAAACAAGAATGTCTAACATTTAACTAATTTCACACAGCTTTTATGGGCTGGCTAATTTCCAAGAACAGGCACACATAAAAAGCATTTGTGACGACTGATCAGTTATTGGCTGCTGAAGAACAAAGAAGAGAAACAGGTTTTGCTCAATTACAGGAAATTAGTAGTTAAAGTACAACAGTACTTTAATTACTAAAATAGCTATAGCTGTAGTTTCGATATAAACTATAGCATCATTACTACATATTTGCCACATGACAAAAAGTTGCGTCGTCCCTTGCTATTTCTTTAACCCCATGAAAATGGTTTCCTGATATGTTGTTGACATTTGTCCCAGTTCATCTGTTTCACACTGTCTTGTTCATTTTTGTAGATAAACAAACTGAAATTGATTTCAGGAGATTTTGTGCCTGTCTTGCAGACTTTTGTGGTCCTGAAGCAAATTGCCTCTCTATTTAAAACTTAAAAAAAAGTCAGTGTGTGTGTTAGTGCATTTGTGCAATCTGGCCTCTAAAAAATATAATAACTATTAAAAACTCATAATCAATATAACTAATTATGATTTTTTTCTACCTCACTTATTAAATGACTTTAAAAATGTTGTCCTCTGTTAATAGCTTTTAAGTAATTAACCATGAAACTATAAAGACCTTGATGTTCTGGTTCAGGTACAGAACAACTAGTGCTTTATTGCTAAATTGAGCTAGTAATTTTAGTAAGATTATGTTTTACATGGACATAAAACCTATTTGTTTAATTAGGTGATTAACTTAGTTTTTCTCAGTCGGTTTGTAACATTTCTCAGAACAGTATACTAATTCTCTAAACTACTTGTTCAATCTTCAAATTATTGTGGCACTTGAACACAACAAAAAAGCTCTTTCTCATTCCTGTGAACACACTGAAAATGCTTTGGTACATCCATGCAAGTACTTACTTAAAATTATCTGCTTCTCCCTCCATTTTCAGTTGCTTATGTCATGTTGATAAAAGTTTACACAAGTTTCTGTTGAATACTTTCAACCTCCACAACATTTAATCATTTAAGTTCATCAGTTTTAAGTCTCCACATGCAAAACGCTTGAAAAAGTTCTGATAATATATCAATTATATTTCTTTAGATTTCCATTTCAAAGTTATCCTTTGAAATGAATCCCCTTAGTGTTGAAAACATGCAAAACGTGGAAAAACTAAAAAGGGCGGAAGACTCGATCCTCTTTAAATCTAACATCGATTACCAGTGACCTTTTACGTTTCAGCTCATCTTGTCTTCTTATTTCAGCTTGAGCGATTTGTCAGGTACAGCAACATGATTTCACCACACCTACATGCCTGTCAGATAGGATAATGCATGGGCCTTATCAAGCTTTCATCCAAAACAACATGGTGTTGCTTCACATATCAAAACACCTTGACTTTGATTTGGCCTTTCTGTGATCCTGGAGTAACCTGCATGGATAAGATATTTTTAAAATCATATTAGGAAAACAAACTTTTAGTTCTTAACAAACAAAAGGGCTGTTGTGCTATGAATGGATGGTATTTTTCTTCTCTGAACATTTCAAATAAATATGTGCTTGAAAGAATGTTTGTAACTGAAAAAAATAACCTATCTCTGTCAGGGAAAAAGTCTAACCTCTTACCATTTTAGCCTTAATGTTTCTGGCCAGGCTTTGTCTCAGAAAAGATAGCTCAGGATATAATATAACATCTTACCATTGTGATGTTTTATTACGCTGCTGGTAGGGTTTGGGGAAGTGCTGCCAACTGCACCTGATATTTAGGAAAGTATTAAGTGTGGTAATAACCCTCTCTTGTTGCAATAGCCCTTTGCTCCTATTTTTTCATCGTTTAATTGGTTCCTTTGGGATAATTAGTAATAATTAAGAGATAATCAACTGGGCTTTTATGCCTTGTCGTGATGCATTGCACCAAACGTCCAAACATTAAGTGGTGCATTATTAGTTGAGTGGTCAGGATAGTGGTGGTTTTCATACTAGGAAATCACCTAAGTATGATTCTGTCCTGATCAAGAGCTTCTCCTATAATGAAAATATTTATGCTCAAACTTTAAACCATAATAAACACTGCACACATGTTCTTACTCTGCGTCAAGTATTCTAGTAGTTATAGAATTTGTAAATAGCTGTAAAAGGAAGTCTAGTTGAATGTCATTCTGAGAGTGTGTAGTCTTATATGGTTTTGCAGTTGACATGACTGTAAAAACCTCACTATCTTTACTTTGTTTTGTTTTTGGTAATAAACATATAGGTTACTGCTAGATGTCTAAAAAAGTTTGACAACATTTGTATAAAGTTTAAGAAAGCTTGCTGATAAAAAAGATTATCAGAAGCCAAGGCAGAAAACCATTTTGAGAAAGCTCATATAGCAGAGTTTTAATAATGCCTCGATGCAAGTGGCAGGCAAAACACACCCATTGACTTCCCCTTGGGATCAACTGAGTTTTCAAGTTCATGTACACATGCTGATCAGCAGTGAAAAAAGACTTCAGTAGCATCGTAAACACCCTTTTTTCTGATATTTCAAAGAACTCTTCGAACAGTGGGCTAATATTGTTGCCTTTTCACTCCTGTAATAGAGGTGACCCAAACAAAGTCCTCCCTAGAACATGCATATCATGTGTGCACGTTTTAATAATTCAGAAGTCCTGCAAAATGTCAGTTCACTAAGAGTTCAAACTTAGCACAACTCTTGCATTAGCTGTGAAAACACTCAAGGTTACATCTGTTGCTGTAGAATTTCAGACATTTTTCATCAACTTAAAAATCTGCAGTTATATGTAAATCACCTATAAATAAAAGTCTGAGTACTGAAACACATGCAGAAGTTCAGAAAAGGTCATATCAGTATTTTAGCCTGTCACTTCAATCAACAATGAATCAGATTTTCCATACACATTAAGTTGGTGGAACTGGCACAAAACCTTTAGAGTACTACTTTAAATATGGTACTTGAAGGCTATATAGCAGTATACTGTACTGCAATGGTGGTGTAGACATTCATATGTATTCTAAAATAGCTTTAGCTGTGGGGACACAGTTTTGCATTGTTTTAGGGGGGCACTAAAGAAAAAGACCCTGCGCTCTTCCATTCATTACATTACCACAAGAGCATTCAAGAATGGCAAAATATCAGCCATTTATATCTGTGATTATACAGAATGGTGGATATCTTTCTGTAATTTGCTTATGAGAGCTATATTACTAGATAATTATATTATTTTAAATCACATGCAGTAGACAATTTCTTAACTTTGTTCTGAATAACATTTTCCTCTTGCATACACCCCACGTCATAATACACAGTCCTTGATGTCAAAATAGACAACTGTTACTTTTCAGTATGATTAAACCTCTCATAACTCCAGCAAATTGTAAATGTATAGAATGACCTTAAAATGTAATTTATGTTATGAAGAGCATATGCAAGAAAAGTCCCTGCTTATGGGATGAAATAACTCATTTATGTCTATGCATTACGGAGTCATTAATATTGTGATGTGAGGATGAAGGTGGAGGTTAATGTGAAGCAAAATGTCCACATCAATATCTGCCAGGACGAAATGAGTAAAGAGCAAAGTATCTCCCCCTGTGCACTGGATCATATAAGGTCTCATTATATAGTAATTCATTCCATAAGCTGGCCAGAGAAAATAGAAAAATACAAAGGGGATCAGTTCAAGGTGCTCAGCTTGGAGGCGAATGCTACAATGCTTAGTTTAGAGCAGCGGTCCCCAACCTTTTTATTACCTCGGAACGTCGCATGTTGGTGTTCCCACTAAAGCCTTTTTTTGTTTTGTTTTTTTGCTCTGATTTTCCTTTACGACAATCTTACAACGTCCTGCAGTGTGTGGTGTGTTACGTGGTGGTGTGTTGACTATGCTCAATCTAAAATCGGACATATTCAACATTGTCTTGGCCCGATTATCGCAGCCTGTGGGGTTTTCCCTGACTAGGAGAACCCAGCCTGTTGAATGTGACAGGTAGCCAATCAGAAAGCAGTGACAACGGAGGGAATCCCAAACACCTGACATGGCGCAACTGAGTCCGGTGGTCATCGGCAGTGATATGTGGAAATGTTTATTATATGTGGTTATGTTTATTCAGTTGAAAATGTTAAATACGAAAAAAAAACATAATTCGCCTCCAAATCACAGTGCAGCAAATAGAGCGGCTGCTCCCGCTGTCTTTTACCAAACACCTTTTCTTTTTGTTTCGTCTTTTATCGCTTAAAATGAGTCCACAAACTAACACTACTGCTTCTACATCGTCATCCGTGTTTGATTATTCTAAATTCATGTATGGTATGTTGGAGTTTTATGGGATTTTCTTCTGGAATCGGGATGTTCATGAGTGGAATTGGGTCGTGTGGTGTGTTGCTCCTGCTGTGTGGCTGGACACAAGAACCGATCGAACCTGTTGGACTTTTATCAGTTCTCTGTGGTCACAGAGGTTTGGAAAATCGGCCTACAATCCTTAAATCGATAAATCCGGGATAAATCCATTCTCCTGTCTCTTGTCTGGGCCTTTTTCACTTCCCAAAGAAACTTTCCAAAGACATCTGATCTGTTTCCTACTCATTTTGCTGCTTGTGGGCTCAATGTTGGCGCACAAGACGTAACCAAGAGAATCCGGTTAAAGGATTTTCAAAATAAAAGATCCTCTAGGCTCAAATGATACATAAAACGGAAATATTTAATTATTTCTTGTGCGGGGTTTGGGGACCACTGGTTTAGAGCACTCAAAGGCTCTTTTTCAACAGTGCTCTTTTTTTACTCCTATCTTTCAGAACTGTTTTGACAATATATTTTGGTTAATTATCCAACTCTTTTGGGGGCACTGGAGCTTTGAAATATCTTTCCCAGATGGTCAGCTGAAACTTTAATATGAAAAAAGTCATGATAACATGACATAAATGTCCTGGAAATGTTAACCTCTGTAGGGTCGTAATGATTTGCCGCGATTATTAAAAAATCCTCAAGGCTTGAAGCTTTGTCACTGTCTCTAGGCTTGCACTGAAGAGTTAGTCCAAGACATTTGCTTTTCTTGGATTGAAAATATTCTTTAAAGATTTAAGGATAGCATAGTAGCCTACCCATTCATTGAGTGATCCCGCTTTCGTTTTGTTTTAACAACGTTGCACACTGATAGCGCTGGATGACAAGATGTCTCTACCACTGTCACTGTCAGTCTTTGCTGTCATTGTAGGAACCAGAAAAAAGCAGGTAAATAGCCACAGATGCAGTGTGCTTGTTGTAGCAACAAATAAAGGAGATATTGGCAAATGGCGAGAGCTCGGGCATACGGCAACAATTCCACCTTAGCACACACAACTCCTTCATTACACACTTTCTGTTTGGTGGAAGATATCACGTTTTTTCAAAGCACTGAATCCCAAGTAAATTCATGTTATTGGTGTCAAAGTTCAACTCAAGTCCAAAGACTTGCATAATTTCACCAAGTCAATTCTTGAGGCATTTGTAGCTAGAGTCTGACTCAATTCTAAGTCACATGACTCGAGTCCACACCTCTGCATCACAGTGGCTACCTGTATTTTTTTTTTATTGGCCTTCGCACCCAGTACTAAATTAGAAAGTATTTGCACATAACAGTTTTGCAAATGATGTGTACAACAGAGATTGTGTTTAACCTGGGGGGACCATTCCAGCGATCTGCAAAGTTGCAGTACTGTTATGATCTCAAAGCCACTGCCTGGAGCAATTCTATATCTCCCCATTCTTGATCTTGTGGTTTTCAGAAGACCGCAGGGCCTCTGGGAAATTGTGTATGTGTGGTTAAGTATTTTTTAAAGATCACCAGTGAATCTGAGGACAACGCTATAGGTGCCACCCTTGTGACTGAAAGAGATCTTACAGGTTCATACAGTCAGAATAAAAACTGTAGAAAAGCAGCCAAGTGGGTGTGCCCTTAAGAGCCAGAGGGAATGAAGAAATCTGAATCCATTCAATAAATATGAAAGAGATAACACACTCATGGTGCTGCAGCTAAAATGCAAGCAAAGCAGGAGCTGTCTGATCCTGCCAGCTCTCCCGAGGTCACAAAGACCTTGGTGGTTTGAGCTTTAATCTGGAGTACAAGAAGATGGGAGGGCATTTGATTGCCTCAGGGTGTCAAGGTGGCATGTGGGAAAGCAGGTCGTAGGAAGTGGACTTTTTTCTTTTTAGGATCTACGACACTAAACATTTATTCCAAAAAATATACTGTCCTAACAGCTTTTAGTAATTCTTTTGTTTTAATTCCATTGAAGCTGGCAACAGTGAGTTTCCAGCTTATAACAGAAAAAGGTTGCGATGTACAATGAAAGCTAATTCTCAATCTGGATTTATTTTAGCTTAGCCTAGACATTTCTGCATAGCAGAGGGCATGTTGACTTTTCATTATTCAGTTAATAAAAAAGAAATAGTGCTTTTCCTTCCTATCATCTCTTTTCCATCAACCCTTGACTTTTGGAAAAACGTAACACAAAATATGCTATTTTCTGTCCAAATAATGGAAATTAAGTTCGTGAGGTCAGAAAAGAAAAATGCATATTACATATGCAAACAATGAAATGCATCTAGTGGTCCCATGTTAGATAAACTTTGTCTGAGAACAGACTCACAGAAAGCAACTATAAGCTGATTATTACTATCTATGCGCCAGCATAAAGATTAACATGATAGAATTAAATCTCAACCTATTTAAGATACAATCAGGATTTATTCGAGGAATGCTGACTTTACTATGCTTGTCAAGGTGAGACCATGACTGATCATTTCCTGTCAGTTATTTACTTATAGGGACAGTATTATGCATTTTCCAGGCGCATAGTGCCATTTTATAGTACAATCAAGTTCTCATATATATATATATATATATATATATATATATATATAGCAAATGTACTGTAACTTAAAATAAGTATGTCTTGACATTGAGCCTCTGTCTCTTTAAGTAGCTCCTGCTCTTTTTGACACTACGCCTTCAGCAAGTCATCACAATAATTTTCAAACAACTAACTCCTCTCTTTGGTTGACAATGTCGATTGGGAGATATTCTGAAGATCAAATAAATATGATGAGGTCAGATTATTTAGGCCTTTAAAACGAGTCAGTATACCTTAAAGTCAATTCCTATATGGAGTGGGAGCAAGTGTAGAGAATTCAGGATTGGAGTCTTGTATCCATGCTTTTTAGTACTTGTTAAAAAGGAGCTGGCAATGTAGAGGTGACTGAGCTAAGCTGTCATCCATGACATTACAATAGTCCAAACAATAAATGTAAAATGAAGAATCACCTTTCAATGACTTTAATTGGGAGCCACAGTTTTACTTTTGGAAAACCCCAAACCTAATTTTTCTAGTTTCAGGCATAGTCCACACATAGCCAGATCTTTTTAAAACAATGTAGCAGAAATATTAGTTTTTATGACATAATCTCATCCACACCTGATTGGTTTAAGAAAAGTGTTCATCCAAAGTACCTGGAGAGAACCCATGCATGCACAGGGAGAACATACAAACTTCATGCAGAAAGACTGTGACCCTGCAACATTCTTGCTGCAAGGCAGCAGTGCTACCAGCTGTACCATTGCACAGAATGCAGTGTTAGAATACAAAGTTAATAAAACCCAAGACAAATTCGACTGGGAATCATATTAAATCAAGTATTTGGACTTATGTGGAGTTTGAATGGCATTCTGCATTGATTGGGAGGGATAGATGGTGTGAAACAGCTGACCTCCAAGTGATCTTTCTCTTTTGCAACTCAAAGTATCAGAGCAGTTGGGCTTATAAAAAAAACCGAATGCATGAACAATCGTAAAAATAAGCACCTCTCTTTCCGCCATTGAATGGCCAAACATTAACAATGGTCACATTGTCAAACATTGTTTACCTCTAAATCTCTAGTTTCCAATGTTCACACACAAATTCTGTTCGTTCCGAGTATTTTTTTTTCTTCCTTACAGTTAATGAAAACACAATGCTTAAGATTAGAATATTACATCAGAGCAAAAACTAAAACTTTTTTTATGTAGAAATGTTGACTTACCTGCCTAAAGTTATTTTCAATTTCAGAAACGAGCAACACATACTAATTTATTAACTATGACTCTTTTGTCAAATTTCCTGAACACCACTGCAGACACTTTTGTTAATATTTCTGATTCATGAAGACTGATTTCCATTTGAAAATACACAGCACCAAACTAAATACAGAGCTGCAGGGGAAGTTGTATCTTTGATCTAAGACTAGAATCTTTCATCATGCAACACAGCGGCAGTGTTTCTACCGAGTTGTGTCTTTTCCTTAGAAATTCCTCATAGCCCTCTTATACCAGGACGCGTCTTTATGTACATACACACAAATGCTCAATTTTTAAGCCACCACAGATGCGAGCGAGGACATGACATTTCCTCTGCAAGTATTTGAATTTGTTCCTCATATTTGCTGGTGACAAAATCCCCAAGATGCTTGTGGTTAACTGCAAACAGAAGAAATCACACTGAAAAGGTTGTGGAAAAACAAAGTGTAAAGAAATGGGACAGGAGTGGGAGTCTGAGAGAGATAGGAAAAAATGGGAAGATTTATCAAACAAAAGTTCACCTTAAAGAAACTTGTGACAAAAAAAACAAAACAAAAAACCTTTCAATAGCCTGAAGTGGTTATTCGATGGAAGGACTCTTTTACCTGTGATGGACTGGCAACCAGTGTGTACCCCTCTTGCCTCATTATCCTCACAAGCTATCACTTGTGTTGACAACTGATGGATGGTTTGGATATGGTACTATGAACACTTATTTAATCTCAAGATCTGGTGACCGCCTGTATTTCTTATATCATAAAATTGTATAGTGATCCATGAACAGATTAATGCACCTGTATACACAAAGAACATGAATGAACCATTGCCCTTTGATAACACTGTGGCTGTCAACGTCTGAGAGGAAAGGTTGATGCAATTGAGAGAAGTACCAGCAGTATGAGATTTGCTTGTAGAGAGATGGTTGACAAAACACCACCAAAAAACAGATTTTGTTTCATTGGACAATAAGGTTGGCTCCAATGTTCACTGTTGCCTCTAGTTACTGCTTTCTATTATGAGTCTAGCGAGGACAGGTCATCACCTCAAGGAACACAGTTCACTTAATTGAAACACTTGTAAACGGAACAGTAAAGAAAATAGAACTCTCCTCCTAAATGTCATTTCAACCTCTGAAGTCCAGCACTATGAGTTTGTCAAACTAAGGAAATCGATTTGAACTATTCCGCTCTCTCCCACACAAGATTTCCACATTAAAGGGTAGCCTGCCTGTTCTCAAGCCAGATCTCATGCCTGACAGTCTGAGTCTTTTCAGGAAAAAAGATAATCTGGACCATTAAATTATCACCGAAAGAGCAAGTGAAAGTCAGATACACTTCAAAGGTTACAGGACACAGAGCGTTTATTTTAGTCACATACTACAATGTAGGGAGCAAAGAGTGAAATCTTCTATTCAGCATTTAAGAAAAACCAAGAGTGTACTAATATGGCATAAATCTGCATTTGTTTAAAGAAGCGTTGCGATTCAAAAGTCAAATGTTTATCATTATGTCAGTGTTACAACCCCTCCAGTGGCCTGCAACATTGAAATACTGTTGAGAGGAAAAGTTTCAAACCAATTAGAATAGTTATCTGCTACCATTTCTTTTGACAAGGAAAAAACATTAACAACTTCATAGTTTGTATAATAACATTTGTCTTGAATTACACAGTAGAGTTAAAATGGGTTCAGGGATTTAAAAAAAATTATGTGGTGACTGATCATTTTTTTAAATGACAGAGACTGTTAGACTTATGGTGGTTTCCTTCTGATGTTTTTTAGTCTCACTTATACTGCAGCAGGATGCTTATGAGGCACGCAGAGAAACGGAACGAAGTAAAGAGTGATTGCGAGCTTTTTACTAATCAATTAACCTACTAATAATTAATTATGAAGGGTGTTTCATGTATCGAGAGTGAATGCTACTGTTAGTAAAACAAGAAAACCATTTAAGGCATCTCCAAATCTGTACAATACAGCCACAACTGTGCCATGTATATAACGTGTAGGAAAATACTCTGTTTCTGATTATTTCTTTTATAGTCAAAATCCATCCTCCTGTGCAGAAAGACTTAGACTTTTGAGTAGCACATACACAAGCATGATTGACAGTGCTAAGATATTCCTCCCGGCTCTGACAAGGATCAGTGTATTTCTGCAGATGACTGTAGGACCACAGGGAGGTAATAGAGCAGCTTGGATTTTTTTTTCAGATTATGTCTTATACTGTCAGGCCACAGTGGCATCTTTAACATTTAAATGTAAAAATCAATTCTTTATAGAACTTATACTACATCTTTAAATATATTACTGAGTTCTACCATTCTACCTGACTGCTGATCACAATTATTCAAGATTTATTTTTTCCCTGACCACATTTCTTCCTCAGAGGTGATGGATCCTGTCTCACCTTCCAGTTTAATAATGTATTGAACAGGTCTTTACCCAATTTAGTAGTTTCTTCAATTTTCTTTGATTTTTTTCTCTGCTTGATGAATGTCAATGATTTAACCCTTTTTAAACAGGCTATCATCTTTTTCACAAACACTGGTTGTGTCTTTTACTATGACTGTTTAGGAAACTTACTGCATTAATAACATGTTGGCAGCTAAAAGATCATCACCCCAGCAGTACATATTTGCCTATATATACATGGGCATCCGAAAAAATCGGTGGGTGGTCTGACACAAAGGGGAAGACGATGGCAGAGGGTTATAAGGGTTGTCGGATCAGTGACAGACAACCCCAGAGAGGGGCCATTACAGAGAGAATAGAGGAGGAACATGTTGGCGGGCCCTGCCACAGAGCTTATTGGCAATCTGTTAGTGGAGCCGCTGGCAGGAGAGAGAATAACGTGTCTAGGGACAGAGGAGTGCCTGTGAGAAAATAAAAATCTACTCTCCTCTGGATTCCTGGCAATGAGAGAGATATGTGGAGTGGGTGGTGGTGGCGGTCAGGTGTTCACAGCATAAAACAGGAAAGAAATGAGTTGAATAAAATATGTAGTGGTGTTTTGTTACCACAAAGAATGTTGGGAACATCCCAACTGCAGGATTTGCATTTGTATTTAGTTCAACACCAGATAGGTGAATGGGGTGATTTTTGTGGCTAAAGGTATTGTGAGCCCAGACCAGAGAGATGAATTGTAAAATGGTTTCTCTCTCTAGAAGGGCCATAAATCACAAAGTGTGATTAAGTGTTCAGTGCAAGGTAAATTACCCTCTTAGGTAGAACAATAAAGTCTAGTTATTACATACAGTTAGTGACCTGCTGTCTGTCTCATGTAACACAGTGTATGGTCAAGTTTTAAAATGCAAGACATACATTTTTGTGAACTGATAAAGAACAGGAAAATATGCAAGTTTTCATTTACCAGTCTCATCCTGTCGTGGGATGAGACTGAGGTGGTACACTTCTCTAGAAATCATTTAGTTGGCATTAGGGTAATACCCAGGACAAAATGTTCCAATGCTAGAGCCAGTTCTTAGCTTACCATTTAAAATATCCTTTTGAGTTTTCTGTAACCTGAGATCGTTAAGCTTTTGCGTCGCAAAAAAATAAAAATAAATGTTAATTAGAACTTTTATGGATGGTCACAACATAGTGTGAGAAAAATCTAAATGTTTTAGTAATCATTCAGAGATGCCTGAATATCACCATCTTAAGTTATTAACACTATTTTAACAGCAAGTGGTAATTTTGAACACTTGAAGATTCTTATAAGCTCATTGGCATCAGTAGCCCTGGAAAATAGTAATTAAGCTCGTCTACAGCATAATTTATTAAGACCACCTGGCGATATTAAAAACCAACACTGTTCTTGATTAAAAACAATATGAAAAATATTAGCTCTCCATGCACCATGTGGACGCTATTTTCAACTTAATAATGGGAGATGGAAAAATACTTTTTCAATTGCTTAAACCACATTTTATTATTGTTGAGACAGTGCTTTGTCTTAAATTAAGTGGATCAACAACAAATCTTATTTCAGAAATTTAAGCACAAGTCTTAAAACCAAGTAGGAAACATTAGAAGTTGAGAGTAAGTGAAAGGGAAATCTTTTTCAAGGTAGATTTGAGAAACTACTACACAAAAAGTAAAATCCAGTGTCAAAAGGGAACCTGAAACTGGAGTCTGTATCTTGTAGCGCTATTATTGATGCAATACTAACTTGATATTTTGGATCCATGCACCCACCTGTAATAAATACATTGATAAATAGATGGATGGCTGAACAACAAGACCTGGAAAATCTTTAGATCAAATTCAGGTTTTCCTAGAACCCATAGGATCAGAGTATTAAAAATCTTCATAGTTGGTAGCACTGTTGCCTTGCAGCAAGAAGGTCCTGGGTTCAATTCCAGGCCCGGGTCTTTCTGCACGGAGTTTGCATGTTCTCCCTGTGCATGCATGTTTTTGGACTTCCTCCCACAGTCCAAAAACATGACTGTCAGGTTAATTGGTCTCTCTAAATTGTCCCTAGATGTGAGTGTGTGTGTGTGCATGATTGTTTGTCCCGTCTGTCTCTGTGTTGCCCTGCGACAGACTGGCGACCTGTCCAGGGTGAACCCCGCCTCTTTCCCGAAACGTTAGCTAGAGATAGACACCAACACCCCTCCTGACCCCATTAGGGACAAGGGTGTTAGAAAATGGATGGATGGATAATGGAAATTCTTTATTATTTATGACTTAAAGGGTATAGTTTATGTTTGTCTGCGCTTCATCAACTGTATTACCTTTTTTATTTCTTCTACAGAATATATAATTATCTGAGACAGACTGTGTGAGACAGACTGTCATAGTTAAAGTTAAAGAACAAAGGAAGAACCAGGCAACAAATGCAAAATAAATCCTTTGAACTTATTCATTTAAAACTCACTCACTCACTAATACATTTCTATTAATGCCATAACCATTTCATCACATTGTGTGTCGTGCAGAGATGAAAGTAATAACAAAAAAATGGCTTGGAAGTATGATATAATATAGATAACGAGAGAAAATAGAAGAAAAGGCGGGAATTAGGAGATGCCAGATATCGTCAAACTGGGGTTAATATTTCAGTTTAATTTCACACAGTTTGATATACAGTGAGATATGATGCTGCTTTGAGCATCAGATCTGGTGTCACTGTTTCAGTAATAGTGGAGATTTCTCTTTCCAAAAGAAAATGAATGATGTTCAAGTGGAAGATGAGTAACATCAATCAAACCCTGTGCTGAGAAGGAACCCAAGAGGGGAATTATCTGCACTTACTAGAGGTGATGTCATATTAACTGCAGTGTCTTTGCTGAAACTATTCTTTGCAACCTCCCAACAGAGGCTGGGCATGATCTCCTGAGCCGTCTGAGAAACCAAGGTTTCCCAGAGAATTATTGATTTTGTCTCATAATCTATTTTTGAGACTTTGGAGCAAATGTAAAAAGAGAGAAAGAAGAACATCATATTACAGTTTTTTTGTTTTTTTCTCGCACTTTGGTTGGAGGATGTTTTTATTCTCAATATGCTTGAACTTATTAGTCTGGTGTGCAGACACTTTTTCATTGTCATATGCGCTGCAAGAATTAATTGGTGGGAGGGAACCCTTCAAGCCACCTTGCTGGATGCAAATGATATTTTCATAGCCTAAGTACACTATTTGAAGGCATAAAAAAGTGTCACACACCTACCCAATAAGAGCAGATTTAACTGATTTATTAAAAATTGAGGGTGGAAAATTTACACCTACAATGGCTGTCTCGAAACTTAATCAAGTGCTTAATTAACAATTGTTAGCAGTTAATTGCTGATATTAGATCTCTGTCTGAGCCTGAATGACTTTTAACACATAATAAATTGGTGGGTGAAATATGATAGCTGAATGAAGTTGAATATATATAAAAAAAGACTCTTAATGATATCTAATTAACCTCGGAAGTTTTGATACATATCCCATGGACGGTATGCTTTTTTTTGGCAGATCAGGGGAAAGGGTGGAGAACAAGGGGACTTACGAAAGAAAAAGGAAAAAATCAGCATCATCCATGCAAAGGAGATGCACTATGTGATTCAAAACATAACATTTTGGGGGAAAATCATTTAATACAAAGTTAAGAAGTCAATACCGCATTAAAATGTCTGAGTGAATATTGTGTACAAAACATTTAATTCAGGCACCTCAAAGTTGTGTATAAAAACCTAAATGGAAAAAGTCCAGTTCAAATCCGAAAACATTCTCTGCTATGTAACACAAACTGCAATTTATTTAAGTTTGATTGTAATGCAACATATTTCAATCAAGTAAAATTCAGTTTTAAAATAATTATAAGATATAGTTAGACATGCACTATTTGAATGCTCGATTTTAACCTCTCACTACCCTGGAAAAAGTCACGTTTCTTATAACTGGCCAAAACAAAAACTTTTCAGATTCCAATGGCATCCTGGATTCTTCAAAACACATGACCCTAAAATGTTAAAAAGAAGTTTAAAGAGCAGTCCTAAGTGGGATTAATAATTGCTATATATTAAGTATAATTGATGGTATTTATTCAATAACTCCTAGTTCTGGTAAATATCCAGAGCCTTTGTGCTTCATTTAAGTTTATAATCAAGGTCCTTCAATGGAAAGTAAAGAATTAATCTTTTATATTTAATTTTTATTAGATTATGGTGTAGATTGTGACACAGACTGAAATTAATGATTCTAACTTAACATAGCAAATCAAATCCTTCGTTTAATAAGGCAAACGGTGGTAAAACTTACAAAGGTTTACTTGGAAATCTTGAAAACCACAAATAAATGTGCTATCTGAGAAACAACTTTTCTATGTCAAAACAATATTGCTTATTACTTGAGCAAGGTAGTTTACGGAGACCGGATTTTGCGTACATACTTCATTTAACATCTGTAGTTTGCGTGAAACTAATCTACACTACTTGAATTACTTCCTCTCTGACCTTCCTGTTCCAACTTTCACCTCTCATTTCATCACTGACCTTGTATGGATAGGTACATAATTGAAGATCCTCCCGCTGTGAGAAATGTATGAAAAGAAGGAGAGGTGGTCATATTTTTTCAACTTCAGAACAGTTCTTCTAACAGTTGTCTGTGTATCTGCTCCAAGGTCAAATCGAGTGTATATTTTAAGAAGATGGATCGCCCTGGCAAAACGCTCATATTCAGGCCTGGCCCTCACTCTCCATGCCAAGATATTAACTGGCTTTACCTAGCCCCTAGGACACACATTTCTCACAGAGCATTTTTTTGTTTTTATGTGGAGACATGCCTTTGACAACAATATATGAACTATCAACATCTGATTTATAGCTTGAGCCAACAAAATCCCCAAATCTTTTTATTTGTACCAACATAAGGATGCTTTGTTAGTGTTGATAGAAAGTTAAAACACACACAAATACGTAATTGATTAAGTAGAATTGGCTTTTCTAATGCACAGAAACAGTCATAAATACAATCAACGTCATATTGAGAGTGGATCCTGCATTTTCATCCAGTTATTGTCTAGTTATATGTGAGACATATAAAGAACTTTGGTAATATTTTGTGAAGAACTACTCCAGAAACTGACATGACCTTGTCAGATTCAGTGAAAGGCAGGAACTTATATAAATATCTAACAGCTGTCTGTTAAAATGTGCTTCCAGTAGACTCAAATAACTCCACATAAAGGGAAAAAAAAAGTCAAAATTTATAGTATTGATCTTACAGCTACCAATAATCTTTACATTGATAAATGCTGATGAAACTGACCAACAATTAACTTTATGTTTGAAACGACTGCTTTGCTGCAAAATTTTGAAATTCTTTAGGGTTTTACAAGTATGTGCATTTCAAGGATTTGCTTAAACATGCTTAGATACCGATTTGTTACATTGGCTTGTCATCACATGTATTTTAAAAGTCCTGATATGTTTTCCCCACTGAAAATTGTCTATTATTAGACTTACTCTGAAATTAATTAAAGATCCTTTCTTCCCACGAGCCTTCAGTGTGGTCTGCACCCAGTTCCTTCCCCTCTTGTCATTCTCAGATAATTCACCTGGCAGCCAAGTGTCAGAGGTCCTCAGCTGAATAATGGTTAATGAAGCATGTAACCTGCATTACTTCTGCCTTCACTTCCTGCCCTTAGTGACATGTGCTGCTCTTCTGTGCTCTTCACTCCACACTGCATTAAAAGGGGCAGCGCTCGGAGGCAGCTTCCTGCTCTCTACCTGTCTAAACCGTTCTGTTTAAGCTTTGCCAAATTACTCACTGGGTGCTGTATGCAACACTGCTTGCTAGGGATACAGTTTATAAAGTGCATATTCCCACTAACATTCTGACACATTCGCTCTCTCACACTGTCGGTCATGGTTCTATTTTAATTCTTTCTAGTGTTTCACACTAAAAGTAATATTAAAATTGTGCCTTACTTGAAAATATGAAACAAAAGAGAGGCAACCTTGACAGCAATTCAAATCTAATTGTTTTAACTTGTCAAGATAATGAAATACTGATTTTATGTTAAAATTTGAGTGTTCTGTTGTTATTAAAATAGCACATTTAACATGAAAAGGTAACTTTTCATTCCAAGGTAATTGCCACAGACACATTTTTATTCCTGTGAAGCATACATTGGTCTTGTACTAATATGTGCAGGCAATAAAAGACTTAGCATCTTCAAAAGGCACAGAACTGCTGTTTGTTTTAATAATCACCACACATTTTAGAGGGCGCATGGATTTGTGATCATTTTGTGCAATAAGATGCAAATGCTCCCATTCAAGTAATTTCATTTTTGCATGCTTTTCTTTGCATGTTTTCACAAATATATTTGAAACCATATATTTACATACACTAAATAAAAACATGCATGCACATTTTTTAACTGTCTTAAGTTAAATCAGACCAAGTCTAAGTTTTAGGTCACTTTAGTATTGCGAAAATGTTTTCCTACTTACCAAATGTCAGAAAACTTTGCAAGAGCTGAAAAAGCAGCACAAAATAATTCTGACCACAAGGACAAAGACAAGTTAGTCTTTGTTAGATAAGAACACACAGTTACAGCTGTTTCCCTAAATTCATAATAATGATAAAACATTTTATTGAATAGTATTTTTATAAACACTGAAGACACTTCACGCAAATCTAGTAAAATTACAAACAGAACCATAAGTGGGTCAAATAAAATCATGAAAGGAGGGCGCTTAAATACATATCAGATTAAAAAGACACAGGATAAGCATAAAACAGGACAATAGTTTTATGCTTATCCTTGTTGTTGTTAAAGTTCCAAACAACTTTAACAACGTTAAAAGTTGTTTGGAAAAGGCCTGTTTTTAGATGTGATTTGAACGTGCAAAGGTCTGTAGAGTCACAGATGTATTTAGGAAGAGAAACATCCTAAAGGGTGGGAGCAGCTATGGAGTAGGCTCTGTCACCGCAGGTCCAGTGCTTGGTTCTTAGTGGTGGAGACAGGAGACGGGCAGCAGGGAACAGAATTAAGAAAGGAAAATGCCGGCTGGGATGATTCTGTGTGGCATTTTGCATTGCTTTGTGCAAGCTCTGGATACTCCAGCTTCCTCCACCAGTTCAGAAACATGGATGCAAGCTTAGCTGGTGACTCATGGATGGTAGGATGGATGGACAGTTAATTTTAAAATAGATCAACAACAAGGGAAATACTGAGGAGTCCACACTTAAGATTACAGACAGGAATTTAAGACTGCAGTGTGCGAAAAAGTGCAAGCAAAAATTGTTATATATTGTGATGTGTGTTTTTTTAAATCATTTTAAACGCATATAAAGATTTGAAAGTCCATCTAACTGATCAGATGTATTAACTGTATGCTGTGTGTCTATGCATGGCATTCAAAGATATAATAATCCAATCAGTGTTTTGTTGTGCATGAAACCAATGAGGACTTTATTCTCTGTACAGATCTTCAGACATTTAATTGAAATGTGTATGCACAATTGAAATCCACCAGAAACAATTCTGTTCACCGTAAGACATTGTGCTCTTTTGACAAGAAGTCAAAATTTACTATTTTGGTGCAGTCCCCACACAGGGATAATCAGATATTTTCCATTTGTTTCTGCAATTGGATATTAGGGAGCTTAAAGTGAAGCACTTAAAGTCCAGTTCAAGTGAAATACAGAAGCAGCTTGAGGCTTATTGATCTCAAGGCTGCAAACATCAGCAATGCAGCCTCTTCTGCTCAGTTGATGTACAGGCCGTGAACTTATGACCTTTTGCTGTGTCAGGCATTCTGGGTCTAATCCGTGCAAATCATCCAGGGTCACAAATTATGCTGGGTTAGCAATTTCTGTTTCACAGTGGACTACTTCAGTGTTTCCCCCATAACCGTGTTCTAAGGAACAAATAAAAATCATTTTTAGATGATACAGCATATGTATTTCATAGTGGTAGTACTTCTTGATTGGAGAAAAACATGATAACAAATATTCAAATATGAAAGGTACAACACTAAGTGCAACAAGGTAAACATGATTCAGAATAATTAATGAGTAACTAATCAATAATTTATGTTAATTAGAGCTTAACTCTTACTCCAGGACTACACAGTTATATTTTATGAGTTTGAAGTAGGACCAAAATATAGACAGGAGCTTCGGATAATCACAGTGTGTTATCTTTTATGAAAATAACTTGCAGGATGAAGGACAGGCAGCAGCACGGCAGGGAAACTGGAACATGTCATGGAAGGAGCCAGTGTAGAAAGGAAGAAAGGAACGGAGACAAATGAACACTAGTGGAGCTAAGCAAAGGAAGAGGCCTGAAACGGCAATAAACAGGAAGGGAAAAGACGAATTTAGGGAAGGAAAATCCAAACGCACCAACAACAGAAGGTAAGGATAAACTAAGAAGCCGAAAACACAAAGGAATGACCTAATATGACAAGATCTAAGAAATTAAATAAAAAACACAGAAATGCTCAAAGCAGAAACTCAAATGACACACAAAATGCAAATACCCAATGATCATAACAGCCAACAAGCCAATATTTTTCTGTTGACTATTTGCAGAAGATGTCACTGTCTGTTGTGTATTTTATTGTAGGCCTACATCAAACTAACTGATTTGGCCAATTTAGTGATAGTAAATTGAGGCTAGTTATTATTAGCCTCAATCTGAGTTGATCTGTATGCTTATTTCTTAAATATGTTTAGAATCAAAGGTTTTCTGTAGGATTATTTTTATGTCTTTATATAACATCTAATACAAGGTCTGATATTGCATTTCTAATAAGTGATTTCAGGAACAGTTTTAATCACGTTTTTCCTTTTAACTGCTTTTTGTAGGACATTTCTGATTGAATGACAGAATTATTATTAATTTTTCATATAGTTTCTGGAATTCTAAACAAAGATGTCAGATTGCACCTATAAAGAAGCGGTCAATGGTGTTTGGTTGCATTGAAATATTATAGACTTAGTGGTTTAGCTCTGGCATTTTAGCAAAGTTAATATCATCTAGTATTCATTCCTTCACACTCTTTCTATCTCCACCTCTCTCTTGCTGTCTGCCAAATTATGTATTTCCAATGCATGAAATATCCTTCCACATGAGTAAGCACGCTGTCATTCATAAACACACTCAGTCTGGCAAGAGATAAACAAATAAGCAATGCACGTATATGGCTAATTTCAAATGCTATTTCTATTTCCTTATCAGTCATTTTTCTGTCTCTTTGGGTGCTATCGTTCAATTAAACGCCATTATCTGCAAGAAGACATTCAAAGTTTTGCTGAGAAGCCGCCCTGTTGCAGATTATTTATTCCAAAGTAGGAAAAGAAATTATTGAAGAGGAGTTACCAATTTGGAGAACTAAATTAGAATTAAGATGTTATTATTTTATCATGGGGAAATTACTTAATGAAAATGTAATGTAGTTTATTTTAAATAAATTGTAGAATGAAAACTTTATTATTGATATTGATTTAAAAAGTTTTAGATCTAAGGAGACCCAGCAGATTCCACAAAGCTGTTGACTATACACCAATCAGTAAATATGGAGCATGCACGAGTCAGGAGTGGAAAGAACAACTTTAACAGGATGGTATGGTCAGGAGAACCTGGCCCAGTGTGACCGACCCTTTGCCATGACCTACGACATTTGAGAAGACAGCACAAACACAAAAAAAAGAAACACAAGCACAGCTCAGAGTACTTTCTATGTTAAAGAAAAATAGTCACTAGCAGCAGTAGCTCCTTTAGTTGCTTCATCCTGGATAGAGACACAGGCAAACCAAGAAGCTCTGAAATAGTTTTCTAACCTATAGGTTCATATAGTTATCAAGTTATTCAAGGTGTCTTAAAGGAAGGAGTGGTTGGTGGGAAATAGTCTTACTTCTGTTATCCATTTAAGCTTTATGTATGCAAAATGTTCTTGTTTCATTTCATTGTGCAAATTCTTTGCAGAATTTGGGGGAAGCTAACTATCACTATCATTTTTTTTTCTTTTTTACATATGTTGTGTGTCTTTATCTTTCTGCTGGATCAGCCAGAGATGAACTTGTCTTATCTCTTTGAAAACGCACATCTCTATTCTTAGCATTCCTGCAGTATGTCAGCACTTTTTGTCTGCTTTTCATCTTTATACTCTTGTCCAATCTGATAAAGACCCTGTTCCACCTTGGTTCTGCCAATAATTGTTCCTACAGTAATTTTGTCTTTTTTCTCATTAATTGGAGCATCTGATCTCATTGAACAATTTGCTCAACATTAGGTTTATATAAACTCCAGAAGTTGATGCCAGTGTTGTTTTTAGTTTATTCAGAACAGTTTCCACCTTTCTTCTGGATGGTATTACAAATATGACATAACCCACTGTTGCTAATGGGAAAGCATTATGTTGGATGGGGTTTGTGTGTCCTGGCAGAGGACAGGAAGCAGAATGCTCAAGCATTTTCACACTCAGGAAATCTATTTTCTGAGTGTGATGTTGCCACAATACTTTAGGTGGAGTTTGGAATGAGGTGCCCCAGCTCATCTTTAGATTTATTTATTTATTTTGCATATCCTTTGCACCCTAGAGTGCAAAAAGACTTCCTTATCACCATTCAAACCCCTTTGGTTATGCATGTGATCTAAATGCAGCAAACTGGCACACTGAATTCAGTGGCAATATCATTGTAAGAAATGCTCTAGCCTATTATGCCCACTTAAATTATTCATTCTAGTTTTATTATCTGGCAGCTTCTGTTGCCACTCATAATTACTTGATGGTAGAATACCATCAAGAGTACCCCACCTCCAAAGACCATTGTGTTTGAGGGCTGTATTTAAGCACCTTAACCAAAAAGTGTTACAACCTCTATTGTCTTTAGCAAGCCACAAAGATTAATCTGATACCCATCCTCTACCAAAGCACACAGTAGCAATAATAATGGATATTACCATTTGATGTTACAGTTTTAAATGGGGGTATATATATTTTTTTGTTGCTTTATATCATATTATAATGTTATTCTCTCATTAAAAAACATCCCTGGAGTGCTGCTTTGATTCCCTCGTGCATATTTGAGGAATCTCCTGTGGCAGCAATTTGGCAGTGCCTGAATACTTGCACATACAAATCGCCACCTGTTTCCAAAAAGCTCCTCCTCCCCTGCGCCTTCACTACTCAGCTCCACCAGACTAGCCAGCAGCAATTAGAAGCTTACCATACAAACTACACTACAAACTACAAACCCAGTGGTTGTAAATGGCTTAATGGAGGAGCACTGTTATAATGAGGTGTTGAAAGCAGAGTGTCAGAAAGAGCAGGAGCTTCTTAAAGTAACAGAGGCCCAATTTCAACTTGCAAAGTCAAAATTCTTTTAAGTCATGTCATGCAGGATTTTTACACCAACTAAGGTGTTTTGCTATAAAATATGCCTGGAAAATATATAATACTGCCCCTTTAGAGATAAGTACCTATTCCAAGGTCTGACTCCAGGCTGTATCAGTGTGGGAGTTTTTTGCCTTCTGAATGTGGTCAGTATCTCTTGAAGGAGCGGTTTTATTCTCCTGCCGATTAAAGTGAGATACCTCTTTCATCCTTTCTGCTCTCCCACATGTGGGGAACTTTGCAAAACTTTTTCAAATCTATCTAATGTTGAATTCAATTTCTGAAGGGGATTTTACTGTTAATCCTTTTCAGGACTGGTACAGCTCTCCAATGAGCTCTTTCTAATTCTGTGTGACCTGACTGCAAACAACAGCTTCATCAAAAATATGTAATTAAGAAAATTCCAGGAAAATCCTTAAAGTAAAGATTAACTTTAATTTCAGGTTAATCGAATTAACTGTAACTGAAGGCACACCTGCCCTCATGCACACTAAATGCTGAGACTGAATCAAAAGGGAATTCAGGAAATTACTAATTTAAGGATAGGCACATTTATGCATATCTAATTTTTAATAAAATTGTTTACCCTTTGAATTAGCCACCATATATATTCCTTAAATAAAACGTCTTGAAAAGATAGATCTAACATGTATATATATTTTTTTATCTGATGTCTTAACAGTTGTGTCTTCACTTCTCAGAACCATTGTGAATGTAGTCATTGTTTATTTTTATTTCTCTGTTTAGAACCACACTTGTGAAAAGAGAATAAATAATAAAGCACTGAAGAAACATCTTGGTTTATGCACTGTGACCAACTCACTATTCAGGTATTGTTGTTACAGATTACCAAATTTAGACAGAGCCAATCCAGAAAACCACAGTATATTGACACTAATAGCATGGCACGTTTGCTCTATTTTTCTATAACAAAATTATGGCATGACACATAAACAATAGTTTTTCTGTTTTTGCATTATTTACCAAACCTAAAAGTCAAAGGGATATCTTTCAGGTGTTCTAGATAATTGCTGTTGTCTCTTTTTTTATATATATACCTTTCCTCTGGAATGTGTGTATCTCAGCACGTTGCACTGTGAAATCAAAAGGTGTTATTAGATATGCAGAGGATTCAAACCTATAAAGTTATCAGTTAAACTGCTGAAACGCTTGGAGGAGCTGGCCTTTTTAAGCTCCTCTGATCCCATATAAATTGCTAAGCATGATTTCACCATGATACCCTGAAAGACTACTTGATTGCTCTAAATCATGACAATTGAAATTTCGTTGTAGCCTTTAGCTCTAAAATAGACGAGCAAAAATCAAACACTGCAGAGTACAAGACATTTAAGCAGTATGTTCTTCAAAACCGTTTGTACTGTAAGGTTAGCATGAAATGTGTTTCAATACAACAAAGTTCATTACTGAATAATAGCAACAGTGCAAGTAGCAACAAAAAAATACTCAGAAATTAAATGACTAAGCGAGTTTAAACAGAGAGGTATGCTCAGTGTAATTGTGAATGGATGTGTGGAGAACTCAAATGAGACATCAGGCAAGGACTGAAAAGGGAAGAAAAATACAGCTGTGGAGTGGTAGAAAAATGTGAAGAGGGTGACAAGGAGCTGTGTGGATTTCAAGAATTTTCACTAGGCTGAGCCCCAAGAAGCTAATACCTCAATTCACCACCTGCAGCCCAGTATAACACTCTTTTTTCACATATTCATTTCAGACATGGTGAAAACCCTGAAGGAGAATGAGGAAGAGAGTGAGAGAGGCAGTACTCTTGCTTGCTATCCCAGTTTTATTTTAGCCCCACAAGGCATTGCAGAATTTGTCATACGGAGGAGCTGAGTTTTTTGACATCCTCCAGGAAGCTGTGGAGTTGGATTTTTCTTTACACCCCCATATCTGAGCCTTTTAGCCCTGTGGTTATCTGTTTGTGAGTTTTCCAGTGAGACAACATCACATGTCAGTTTGAATGAGTGCAGAGTTTTCTAGAAGTGAGCTAATGTTTAGAAGATCTGGGCTTATTTTAATGTCAGTGTACGTTTACCAATTGTCTTGCAAAAATTTAAATTCCCTGTGCCAACGTAGAGGCATATGTAATAATGCTAACTTTAACCAGGGATAACATTGCTGAGGTTTTCACTTAAGAGTAAGGTTTTAAGTTTTATAAAATGTTCCTTTACCAGAACCATCAATAGATTCAAGACTAAACCGATGCTGAGGCTTCAGCACAAACAAACTCATCCCATTCAGTAGCCTATAAGCTAGTTTTTGACTTTGTCATTCATTAATTTAACACTCTGCGACATCCACAGGGACACACATAACACATTCGCTCGACAATCCACAAACATACCCTTTACTCTGTGTCCATTCATCACATACTAAACACCTCACAGAGCTCTCTGAGGAGACTTTGTAGAAGCTAACTATATAAATACAAATAATGCAGGACATTGTATTCTTAGATAGAAATGCAAGAAGGAAGGGCTGACTGAAGCCTTGGTTTTAATTCCACTCCTCAGCTTCTCTGCATTCATCTGTTTGCTGCACATGTCCACTGTGGCAATCACTTCAAAAACCTGCGAGAAAGAAAATGGAGAGTAAGCCGATGCACTCACAGGTCATTACACCAAGCTGGAACTAACAGATGACATTCTGTCTGATTTCTGAAAGGTCAGTCCAAGATGGAGCTGCTGCTGGAGAATTAAACATTCAAGCAATGGGCCCATAATGGTATTTCATGGACGTTAGGTCCTTTGTCATGTGACAACCCAGGGTAGAGGCAACTAGAAGCAAAATCAAAAAACTCAGAGAATTAATTCCTTCACAAGACAATAAGCTTGGCTTATTATACTACAGATACTGGAATTGTAGTATAATTAGAAATTTTTTTATTATAAAATTCTAATTCTAAGTAATTAGAATTTTATAATAATTATTAATAGTTACTTAAGCCAACCAGTGCTAACTAGAAACAATCAATCAAAGCCAGAAGACAGGTCTTAGCGCTGTCAGTCACAATCTTGTCTGGCGCTGCTCACCCCCTCACTTGTGATGACCACTGAAAGAGCAGGAGCTTCTTAAAAAGACTAAGGCCAATTTCAAGCCATCAAGTTGTGAAGTCAAATTTTTTTTGGTTATATTTGATGCTTACCAAATTTTTTATTACAACTGAAGGTAACAAAGTTTCATGATTGTGCTATAAAATGGCATGATTTTTAAAAGCAATAATAAGGGGAATTGTTTTTATAGGGACTGTAAACTACGGAACAAATTTTGAGTTGAATATTCAGCGAAGTAAACCATTTTAACTCACAAATTGTATGCTTGGCTCTAGTTCTCACTATTGGTTTTGTAAGATGAAAGCTTTTCGAGGCAGGTGGTAGACAGGCTTGATAGCAGGGTGGCACAGTATGCCCCAAAAATGCAGCTTCTCTTTAAAAATAAAAAAGCCTTTCTAAAACCTCCACAGCGTCACGCAGAACTGCTGGATACAATTCTTTCCATACATTACAGCATGCATGAATTATGATTCAATTTAAAACATTCTTTACTGGTCATTTAATAAGTACAATAAGACAAAAAAAATTAAAGCAGTAAGTCATGTAATGGAATCATGTTGATCTGTCTGTTTTTAAATCTAAAGAAGCCAAAGGAGGCCGTGTGACTCTCGGGAGCAGTAAACCACTGTTATCATGAACAAAACAGAATTTAATGATCCAAAGGAAAATGGAAAAGTGTGGGTATTTCCTGCTCTTTATGCCTAACAGTGTGTTACAAATGCAATTTATTCCTTTCAATGCAGTTTAGTGTGCTCTTTAAACGTCACATCACAAAAGCTTGAATTTTGCCTGTAGCTCCTGTATATCTACACATATCACATTCAATACCTTAATAGCTACTCTTCTTTCAGTTAGGTTTATCATGTTTAATATTCTGCTCATCAGTATGAAGACCCCATATTCTTCACCCAAAATACAGAAATTGGCTCTCATTGACAGGAACATGCAGCAAAAATTGCATCATGTTGTTCGTAGAGAGGCAAACTCAACACCAGGTCCGGCTCAAACTATTTTGGCAGAGCTCTATGCGAAGTATTTTGTGATTGGTAAGAAGTTTATTGCCTTTTTTTTATGCAGAAATGCGCTCAGACAGCAATGTTGATATTTCTCTTCAAATATTACGCTTCCACTATCCGGTTTGTGCATCCACAGGAGACAGGGATACTCCTTGGAGAACGTTCATTTGACAAGGTGAAAAATTATGTGCATTTGTACGATTCTTCACTGAATAAGTCGTATGCAAAGTAATACTAGCAAATGCCTAATAACTCCTGGATAGAAATTGTAGTATTGTGTTAGCCCCACTATCATTTTATAAAAGCAAAACGGAGGATGCAGGGAGGTAAAAGAGAGGAAGCGTAAGGTCGTGATTTATGTTGAAGCTGGAGGGGTGTCCCTCCGCTGCTCTTTGCTGACTACTTAGTTGCTCTAAATCATGAGCAACCCAGATTTAGGTTGGTTGCTCCTGAAAGGTTGTATGAAAGGTGTGTGCAAATATGGGCAGTCCACAACCACATGACTGTGTATCGACTGTTCGGCTTTGGATGAAGTATGTGGAGACTTTTACCGTAAAGGGCCTAGCATGGTCTTAACAAAGAACTGCCGAATAGTCCCCCGAGTAATGGATATTTGGAGTGGCTTAAACTGACAGTAGCCTGACCTACTTTGTGACTAATAAAATGAATAAATATCTAACCACTGCCAGCACTGTTGGAAAAATGAGATGTTTGATGATGCTGTCATACTACATTCTGACACAGTAAATCACTGACTCCTAAACTCTTCATGCTAACATATACTAAGCAAATTGGAGGCATGTCAAAAGCAAAGAAATTATGAGACTTAATGTTTCACAAAACTTGCTGACATTTAGACCATTGAAACAGTGTTTTTGGATATGGAAATATACATAACTTTAAATAATGCGATAGCGGTACAAGAGTGCGGAGTGCACCGTCAAGATTTGCTTTAATATCTGAATTTATTTCTAGCATCCACTACTTCTGCTTTTATTTTTTTTTCTTGTTTTGTTTTCTTCACAGTCAAGTTGTCTTATCATGACATGTCCATTATGGTAGAGCTTTAGCTGCTTGGCTTAATATTGTGCTGCTCTGTTAGATTTTGTTTTAGTATTTTGTAATAGCTAAGGTTAAAATTGAATCTAAACAAAGACAAAAAAAAGGGAGGCTTAATGAGGAGGATGAGAAGGGTGGGGGTTGTTTTCTGAGAATGAAAGATGCAGACTTTAAACTGTCCTGCTCCCTGAGGAAGAAAAGCTGGTGTTTAAAATGCCATCCTTGCACTGCAGTTGATGGAATGGTACCACCACTATCTCAGTGTGAATTATCAGCACAGTTCGCCTTCTCTCTTACATCTACATGGTAGATTCTTGTCCTCATTTACACATCAGTGTTTATTTGATCTTCATCACACATGCAAGTTGAAAGTTTCAGCATTGCATTGAGCCCAGGGATGAATAGACAAGGATGTTTTAAGCACACAAAGACATGTATCATTATCCTTTCCCCTTGCTTCTAATTAGTTAATTGAAAGGACATCTGCGTAACATCTACAACACATTAGCGTTTCCCCACGGATTTGCTGCTTCTGGTGCCATGTCAGTTCTTTGTTAAATCTTTTGAACAGTTGCAGAAAATTCTCTATTATCTCAGGCTTAAACGTCAAGAAAAAGTTTAATTTAATTGTTAAGAACTAACAGTTACTGTTAATCAAAGAGTCTGGCCTATAATTTCCCCACCTTGATATTGAATAGGGCTTGGTTTTTATGCTATAGGGCATAGAGCATACAAGCTGTAGCTCTAAAATAATAATTTATTTTCTCAAGCTACACCTAGCCCTTTAGTTTCTGTCCCCTGGCTCTTCTCTCAATACCCCAAAACATTTTATATGGATTATGCCCTAAGCTCCAGTCAATATCTCCGTTTTAGATTTGTGTTGGCTACTTGCACCACAGCAGGGTGCTAAGTAAGTAAGTAAGGGTGAAGGCTGCAGCCCAGTTTTGATGAATAACTGAGATTAAGAAAGGAAAAAAAGAAGATAATAAAAATGTAGAAATCATATAAGTATTTTCACAGTGCACTTGAATGTGTCTCTTTTATACCTAATTTTAAAATGATCATATGTGTCAGTCCATTTAACATGCAGTTCTGGCACATGACCCTAGAGACATGTGTAGACATAATCAGGTTTCATTCATGGGGTATTTTTTCAGTTATTGAAATGCATTGTTTGGTCTGTCTTCTTTGTCTCTGCCATGTCTCTCTTTCAATACACTAAGTAGGTAACCCCTAAAAGGTGTGATAGCGGGGAAATGCATTCTGGGACACTCTGACACCCCAATTACCTGCAGGCTATGGCAGGGGAGGCTCCTTGTCGTGTCCTTGGGTTGTGACATTTTCTCTCTCAGCTCCTCCTCAGATTTACTGGAATGAGCATGGTTGCTGAGCAGGGCACTTTATAAATACATCTCCTCTCGATTACTGTGACCGTTGGCCCTGGGCAGCTGAGTGTAGCAGGGATGGCTTCATCCCTTGAGATTTGGAGCCGTAGATCAAGGCCCCAAATGGACGTCCTAACTCGACTATCAATCTCTGTTATTGCCTGCCACTGACGCCAGGGGACACACACGATGTAGTGCCATCTAATCAGTGGGATGCCGATCGGTGGATGGTAAACATGAAACAGGAGCTCTTGTGTTCATCATCAGATATATACAGACAGAATATGTCATCAGCAATCTTTGATGAATATCTGATATGTCTTCTTCTCAAAGACAGAGCAAACTGTACTTCTGTCATATCTGTCTTATCTATCTTGACTTTACATTTATGATTGTCAATAAAATACAGTCTTCTTTAAAGCTGCAGGATGTAACTGCATAAAATATAAGTTGCTTTAAACCATAATGTAAAATATAATGGCTGGTGATCAGGGCACGGCGCAACGCAGGACATGACACAGACAGAGGGGAAGTTGCATTGCAGCAGCCAATACTGTCTTTCTTTCACTATGAACATCATTGTTAATGGTGAGAAACATTCATGTTGATAGGGAAAACCCCTGGTTGAGATTAGCAAAAAACAAAACAAACAAAAAAACAAAAACAATATCCTATACAATGTTTTTAACTCTGCACATGAATATAGCCAGAATTTGTGAAAGACTGACCATGCAAATTTTCCTCAACAATTAAATTTGAGTTTTCGATAGTGATCGTTTAAAAATGCCTTACTAAGGATCTTGATGGATGTGAATTCCTTGTTGAAATGTTATGTAATTTTTAAAGCCTGTGCACAATTACACTGTTGGTCCAATATAGAGTAGAAGACAAACTGACATTTTTAAAAGCTTAAAAATACCTTAAAACGACAATGCTTTATGTATTTCAAAGTCTGCATGAAAATGTAAAATAATCGGAAATGTTCTTTAACATTGTTTAAGGTTAACATATTTATGGAAAAAAGTTAACGCACATGTAATTTTTTGCTTTCTATTTTCGTACGTTATCGGTTTCTTTGAAAAGTGCCTCTAACTCTAGGGACATTCAGAGGTTCTGAGCAGATAATTGTTCTTGTAAACACAAGTTTTGCCACCATGCCGCTTATGCATTATTCACACAACTAACTCCCAGCAGTAGAATGTTAAACACTAGTTAAGTCTGCTCTGGCCTCCAGGCTTTTAGCGTTCGCAGTGGGAAAAGGTGTGACTTGACAACATACCCACGGTGTATTTTAGCGTCAAAGATGAAAGGAGGGAAGCTCAAAGAGTATAAATTTATCCAAACAAATAGGAAAAACTGTTTTGACAAGTTAATTGAATTTCCTTGTGAACTGTTAAATATGATAAAACAGGCATAAAAGCACAAATGCACACAGATCTACATATCTCTTAAAAGTAAACATCTAAAGACATAGATGTACAAAAGCTATGACGTACAGTATCAGATAGATAGAGTATGGTTGGATACTTTAATATTAGCTTTGATGGTTGTATGAATAAAATATGAACTATGAATATGAGGCGCAGATAATTGATAATATTGTCTCATTCTTATTCCACACCTCAGATCCATTTAAAAATTTCAAACCATATATTTTGAGGCAATTTGTCAAGTCAGAAAAGCCAATGACAAATTTTTTGACATCTTTTATTCTGCTTTGGTATAATTGTGAATAAACTTTGCTATGGATCACTTGTTGAACTTGTAATCAAAGCGGGCCAAGACGTACTGAACTAGGTGGGAGTTATTAAGAACCGAAACCCATGTATTTAGTATCTGGTTGTACCTTGTGTTTCCTTGTAGCATGTTTTATGCTGTCTGTTAAACTCTGTGAGGCCTTCCAAAATGCAAATCAGAAGCTTAGGCCTGGTAGATGAATATAACATGAAATTTCAGGCTTACATTTTACCTTACAACTTTAACCTAACAACCATTAGCACAGAATCGTTAATGGTAGCCTTATGATTTTCAGTCATTAAATTTTAGTACTTTTTTTTATCTAATTTGGTTTTCTCTGACTGATTCATCTGAGTAAAATTGATTTTTTTTTATATATATCTTCAAAGAACCTAAATAAGCCTGTTGAGTTAAATGATTGATGTGCCGTGGTAGCTTACAGGAAAAAAAAGAAAAAGCATAAAAGGTCATGTTTTCATTATTACCTGTCATTTTTCATAATGGATGCGGCTTGGTACATTTCCATGTGCTAACCAGTATTCCTCCTCATTTTTCAAAAATAACAAGGCAGTTGGGAGTCCACTCATTTTTGAAGCTTGATCCTGGGTACTGTGGAGTCACTGCAGATCATTAGCATACAATAGAACCGGAGCCCCAGTTCAGTATCCTTGGCCAATTTAAGATTATCTCAGACCCTCACATGGTGCGACTTTTGTGTAATTTTCAGTTGGCTTCATGTTGCGAGGGGGACGAGAGTCCTTTGGTGCTGAAATGGCTCAGCTTCACAAATCCAGCATATAATGTATACGGTGTCTGCTCAGAATAACTACTCACTCATTGCTCCAATTGGAGACACACAGTAGATCTATGATCAGGATAATGCCAGTTCCTATGAAGATGTCAGCATGGCAATCCAAGGCTAACTTGTTTATGTTTTTTTAAATTGAGCAATTTTTACTTAAACCTTCACATAGGTTGCGCCTGAGTATCATAAATGATTCTCTATTTGTTGTGTTGAGTCTGAGGAAGTTCTAAATATTTGTAATAATTCATGACATAACACAAAGTACACTTCCTTGCTCAGTTTATCTGAGCTTTAAATGGCACTATGATAGCATAAACACAACAGGGTAAAAAAAAAAAAAATACTTCATCCATTATGTTTGGTATTTACGTGTCTCAAGGAGCAAATCTTTATTGTATCCAAACATTCTCATAATCCTACTACGCAACCAAGATCCAGTAATCATAATGTATTTGTACAAAACAATCCGAATTTCTATCCTATTGTACAAAAACATTGAAAAAGGTAGAAAACAAACAATTCAAGGTATTACAATAGCATGGCATTTGATACAGTCAATTGTCATTTAACTTTCCTTTCAGCAGTTTGTTTTCAAGAGTCTGTCTGCATGTGAATGAAACAGTTCTCAGGACTTCTTTTATATTTCATACACATAACCTGCAGTGCTTGAGGGTTTTTCAGGAAGCTTTGGAGAGACTGAACAGATCTCAGCAAGAATAATAGTAAGTGATTGTAGTGCTGGGCTTGTGGACAATTTCTATTCATATTTGGACTTCTTTACCCTACATTTTCAGATTGTGGTCTATACAGCCAACCACAAGCACAATCTTTACAGCAGCTTCTCAATACTAAATCCAGTAAACAATGCAAATTAATTTCTAATGTATAAAAAATGTTTTTCATATTTTATTAAGCTGCTTCGCTAAGGGAGGGTATGCTTATTATACATTTTTCCTGCTGTCTGTTTATATGTAGTTGTAAACAGACATTTATAAACCCCACTTGAAAAAACATGTAACTGTTTTCTGTTGGCATGGAATTACATATTTTCTTTCCCTATTTTTGTTTGTTTGTTTTTAAGGCAACAACTCAAACACAAACATGTTGCCGCCTGGTTTGACATCAAGGAAAAGTCTAAAGAAGTCAGCCAAGACATCCAGAAGTATTGTAGATCTTCACAACTCTGGTTCATTCTTATATGCAATTTCCAGATTTCTGAAGGTGCTGCGATAGTCTGTTAAAACAGCTGCATGCAATAATAAACAACACGGGAATGTCCAGAACATCCTGTTCTGTTCAACAGAGATACGGTTTTGTTTTGGTGTAAAATCTAAGTATTGATAATAGAGTAAAAGCAAAAGACCTTGTGAAGATAAAGATGATCAGACGGCGTCATTTTCCTTAGTGAGTTAAGTTCTGTACCAACTTCGGCTGAAACCACTCAGACTGAAAGAAGCCATTTGATCAGTAACATAAGAAGCCAGATTACAGTTTGGAAATTCATTCAGAGACAAACTCCTTCATTTTTGGAGACTTGTCCTGCGATCTGATGAAACTAAAACTGGAATACTTGGCCAAATTGGCCATTGTAACATTTGCAGTAAAAACACTGAATCTTGGGGTGACAGCATCATCTGTCATCATTGTTTAGCTGTTGCACTTCACAGAATAAATGAAACTACAGGGAAAAGAACATATGGAAACATTGAAGCATCTCAAGTTATGCAAAGAAAATGTGGAAATTGACCCCAAGCATACGGCCAGATTAGTTACAAAGTGGCTTAAGGATAATAAAGTTGATGTTTTGTAGTGACCATAGCAAAGCCCTGCTCTCCGTCCCAATGAAAACTCAACCTCATTTGAGAGAAATGGATATTAAAGCATACATATATCCATAGAGATTTACTCTCTAGACACTTTTCTTTATCAGACATATGGAATTATTGGCAATATAGATAAAGATGTGTATAGCAAACTTGTAATTAGTTCTCTAATTATCAGCTTTTTCAGATATTGTAAAGTTTAGATGTGAGCCAGATGTCCTATACCCATTTCCTGATTTATGAATATAATAAACATCTGTACTACTTGAAGGCCATGCACTCATGTTGTTGAGGAAGTAGCTGAAGGAGCTACATCTGTGTAATGTAATATGTACACCACCGAGAAACCTGGATTAAGCTTGATCCTTAGAATGACTTAAAGGTGGTGCCAAAGGACATGTTAATATAGGATTTATTTTCACCTGTTAAATGTAGTAAAAGTTGGTAGTCTAAGGTTACGCTTCTGCAATAATAGATTAATTTATTTTAAGACTTCCAACACATCTTAACCACTGGTGGAAACAATGTTCGAAGGTTTGTTCTTTTTAACAATTTTATAACTGCTTAAGAAAATCTCTTAGTACCATGTTTACCAGGTATAAAGTAACCTACAAGCGCTAAATATATTGTATGCTTGGATAATAATTGAAAAATATGTCGTTTGTATGAGAAAATGTTGCACTCTACTTTTTACATTTTTTGCAGCTGAGAGGAGCTACTAGAGTGTTCGCACCAGAAATTGAAATTGACACTTAACCTGGTTGTTTACCTCCTACATCCTTTCTGATGAAACACCAACAGTGCAGAGAAGAGGCTCATTGGGTGGTAAATGCTGGCGCTCAGACACTTCGCATCAAAACACATGCTTAACGCTGCTTTCTGCCTTTGTTTAATCAGAAAAGAGTCAAAAAAACAAACAAGTGCTGTCTTAGAAAATTGTGTTTAACCTAAAAATAGGATTTTGTATTGTATTGCATAGTAATGTGTCACAATGTTTATATATTTTGGCAAGCTGAAGCCAGTCAAAATCAGCAGACATTTTAAAGACAGATTTGTCTTTAAAAAACATTAGCTTTTTACATCAAGGTAATAAAAAAACAAACAAGCAACACTTGTTAAGTTGTGGTGCAGTACTCAGATTCTTTACACCTCCTGACTTACCCAAACTGAAGAAGATGATAATACACTCGGTTTCTGACAAGGTCCACATTTGAAGAAAATGTAGTCTTTTCAGAAATCAGACATCTTTTTACTAGTCTCATTTTCCACATATATACAACAACTAAAATATCATTGATTTACTGCAACAACGCTGATGCTGCTTTACAGAGACTGCTCTTGCACCCTCTGTGCCAACAGGATGACATTGTCAATCTTTATGTGGCCCGGCAGCCAATTTGGAGACAAAATAAATCTAACAATGGGATATTTATTGTATTGCCTCCCACTCTCCACTCCTAAAAGAAGTTGGAAACCAGAAAAAAATTAAAGCAGAATATCTGAGTAACATGTTGTAAACCACCAGGCTTGTTAAGGTCGTGACAACTCACCTGGCGTGTGCTAGAGGCCCCAAATCCATTCAATAAGATGAAGAGGAACAATCCCGGTTGTTTGTCTTTCACGGAGAATCCATTAAAAAGTTCCCTCTCCATTGGTTTACTGTGCATTCTTCTTGTACCCAATAAATCACCCCTCTGTCTTGGGTGTCTGCCTACTGTGCTCTCCTATTTGTACTGCACTGCTCAGACAACATCCGTGGCACAGAATTATCTTGTTGCACAGGATGATGATGGTAAACATCAATCAAACAAAACAGTGTAAAAATCAGTACATTAGTTCAAACGTTTTCCACTGCAAGGATTGACCAAAGACTTAAATCTCAGATGGAATAAAAAAAGCAATGTAAAATTTTTTTGTTTGTGGATTCTTATGCTGACAAATAAATAATTAATAAATAAATGAACCTAACTTTTTGCTGCCATTAAATGATTAAGAAAAGTAAAGCCGTAGCTAAAACATTGTTAGACTTGATAATGATCATATAACTTTTAAGTGTCCGCTGCATACAGATCCGTTGTTTGAAATATAAACACTCATGAAAATGATTAAGCAGTGATTATAAACCTATTCATCACTGCATCCTGACATTTAATCACAGTTACCAAAATGTAACCGGATCCATACATTTCAGGATTACAGGAAAAAAAAAAGTTAGCCTTGTTCCAGTAGTTGATGAACAGAAACTGATCTTCCTATAGTAATAACACATTGGTTTGTATTTCATGATTTGCTTTGAGGTCTGTTGTTCCTTATTTCAACCGTCAGCAGGCACATAAGCACAACTACATTAAAAATCTAAAGATTTCTCAGGCAAGTTATTATATCAAAAAAATCTTTTTTGTTTCTTGTCATCAGGTTGCCAGTTTGCTTCTGCTCTGTGCGATCTACAGTTGGAAATGTGTGGATGATGAGCAGCATTTCAACATTTTTAAGTGAAATGTTCTTAGCTGAATTCCAATACAATAAAAAAAGTTATTATTCCATAAATTTAAAAATAAACTCTTTTTAAAATAGAAAACTTAGTTGTTGTTGTTTTTTTTTTACAATAAGAATCTGACTGATGGATAAAAAGTATTTGTGCAAATATTTTTCACGTTCCAAGTTTTGTTATCCTGGAAGCAAAGTTTCTTGAGCTCAATTTAACTTTCAGAACAGACATGAGGCAAAAGCTAAAACGAGAACCATACCCCAGCTTCAATGCAGTATTCAAATGAGGGCACTGAATTTGAATGAGTAAGTATCCAATTTCAGAATCACTAGAAATCGACCCTCTCACTGCCTACAGAGGCATCAATTTGCTGCCTCACATACTTTGTACCCGCAGGGCAGAGATTAAATGTGAAATTATTGGACATCTGTCATATTCAAAAAAAGAAGAAGTTGAAATGTCCCTGGGTCTTTTGAGACTATGGAGGAATTAAATTACAAGAACTTGACAAAGTGAGAGCAGGTGAGGCACCCATTGACTGCGTCAATGCGGCTGGATCAAAAGTATGAAATCAGATGCTTTACAGGAAATTCTAGTGTTTAGTCTCAGCATCTGCTTTTCCTTTAGAAAAGCTTTGTACAACTTCAGTGTCATGCATATCTACATCTCTAGCCATTTTCTGTTTTCTTTCTCTTATTGATCCTGTCCTAACTCACTTGGTGACAGTGATAAAAAAGGCTATTGATTTTGAGCTTGCAGTTTATTTCTCTGTTTTGTTTGACAGTTCTTATTGGCTGGATCTCCATACTATATGAATCTGTTTTTGCAGGCAAGCGCCTTTTTTATCTAAGTAATTTAGAAGTACTTTTTGAATGCAATTAGAACTTTGTGAGCTTTCCTCTTCCATTCTCTTCCTTTAGCTTTATCCTGACCATCTTAGGGGACTTTAGAACCCGCTTTACATACTCTGACATGGAGGACCCTCATTGAAGATTTGCAGTCTGATTAATTACTTCTTTAACTGGCTCTGCGTCAGGGGCCACCAGAGTGTCGACTTAGGATAGGCTTGATTTAAGCTCTAGCAGCATTTTACCCACATTGCCAAGAGGAAGGTCAACACAATGGAGTCCACAGAGAGCAGGAGCAGAAGGGCATGAGACTTACATGTAACACTACAATGATAGATGCAGAGGAGGATTCAACAATCCTATAGGGAGAAAAAGATCAGCCTCAAAGCTAAACATAAATACAAATATATTATTTAAAGAGCCATAAATGTAAAGTTATCAATGTTGATTTTTTTACTTAAAGGTAATTTGTCAGTAAGAAGTTTACATAAGCTCATCGTTCGTTGTGTGGTGATGCATTATATACAACTGCAATGAATTTTAAAAACAATAACTGGGTGCTTAAATTTAATTTTAATGCAGATTATTTGCAATCTACTCAGCGTCAAACACACCACCCCCTTTCCTCACACACACACGCGCGCACACACACACGCACACAGCCATACATTTTTGGATAGATGTTCCTTATTAAATTACAGAAAAATCACCAGTTTCAGTAGGTTTATAGAAGCTTCTGGTATAACTTTGGAAAGAGACTTGTCCACATTTATTTTTATAACTGATGGAGAACTGGTGGATGTTTTCCTGCCACAGACTTGGATTTTTGGGACATAGTTTACATGTTTCCAATGGGTTTGATCTCAGGGCCATACTGTAAGAATTTGTCTTCTTAATCTATTGAAAAATTAGTTTTGTTAATATACCTTATTGTGTCACATTGTGAAAAAAAATTGTTAAGAATCTTTAGGAACAATCCTAGAAATAAAAAATATCAAATTTGTCACAACCTGAAAGATGCTGGAACACAGTGTTAAGTGGAGTCTTTCAAATTTAAAAACACTGCCAACTGTAAAACATGGTGCTGGCAGCATCATGCTGTGAAGCGCTTTTGCTTTCAGTGGTACTGTTGCATTGCAAACATTGAGTGGATAAATGAACAAGAAGGAATACTTTGAAATTCTTTAACTTGAAAACAAATCACATTCAAAATAGGTATTTGAAGAGTCAAAGCAGTCTAACAATGGCCCCAATCCCACTGAATGTTAATAGACTTTTCTGGATTCTTGCTAGGAAAGTAGCTAAATGAACCCAATCTGCAAAGAAGGGTTTTTAATGATCCATTTATGATGACAAAAAGCATGCAGTTTCTCTGCAACTTGCTAAGAACATTTATCCTAACTTTAGTGGGATTGCAGAAATATTTTGACCCTTTGTGAATTATATAAAACTTTACTGCTTCTATCTTAAATTTGTCCTCTTTAGGCAAAGTCATAAGTCAGTATTTCTAATCCATTTTCTTTCTTTAGCTCTGAGCAAGGTGCAGAAACAGTTCTCAGAGGATTGAATAGGGCTTTTTGTGCAAATCGCCACGATAAGGGATGATTTATTTAGATGCATGCTTAAGCCACAATTTATAAATAGCCTATAACCAGATAAGATAGCAAAGTTTACACCTGCTAAAGGGACGCAGTGCACCAATAATTTATCATTTTTCTGCCACACAAAGACGAATAGAACAATAGGCAAGAACAAAATGTTTGTTTCTCTGCAGTTTCTTTTGGCTTTATAAAAACTAGAAGTATTTATGTGCAAGTTTAGAATTGGAGCAATAGCTGACCCAATTAATCCTCCTCTCCAAAGCTGCAATGGCACGTAATAATTTTGTTCAAGTATCTTCCAGTGAATTGAAAAGACAAAACAATGAATCACCTGCTCTGTGTCTCCTTGGGATCTACTACATTATTTCCTCCTTAAGCGTTATCATTGCTCTCATCTCTATGTTTGACATCAGACACAATTATTTCTTGAGAACAAGCATTTTTCAGGTTGTAATAGCGTTTCCCTCAGATGTACCAATTTACTGCAAAATACATCTCCAGTCAATCTTAAAAAAACAGAGTAGCTAATCCTGTCCCAATTAGACAATGACTGAACATTCAATAACAACATGGATCAGTGAGGTTATCCATGTTGACAACTATTTTTAATCCAGTCTTTCAAATAGCTTTAAACATTTTCCCATGAAGACAAAAGTCATTCAGAGAAAAATAACAATAAACAAATTAGCATAAAACTGCAAGACCTGCTTCATTTTTGAGTTTTCATCATGTAAGATGAAAATGAACTTTCTTTTCCAAGCTGCCTACATTTGAAGTCACTTTTTGTTGCTCTACTGAATGCTGACACAGGTTTAATCCTGATCTAATCTGAACAATACCTGCAGTTACAGGAAGGATTTTCATTTGATTATTTTTTCTTAAATAGTGCCGAATGTTTATTATGTTTATTCTATATTTACAGAACATTTAGGGTTCTTCTCATCTTATCAATAGATGCAAATAAAACCATTTCTACATGGGCAGCTAAATAATTTGGAATAACAATAACCACCATAAATTGCGATTAAATTAATTGACAACAGGGTCTTCGCAAGCAACCTAATGATACACATGCCATTATATCTGATAAGTTTCTTTTTTATTTGTAAGAAACGATTATTAACAAAAGTGCTTATTTTAGCAGAGCAAAGATCCGTAGTTGCATGAATAGCACTTAGGTCATGGGAATCGACATATTTTAACAGCTCAGTGTAATTTAGATCTTATCAAGTCTTAAGTTGCTTTCTCCACATTGTCATTATTTTCTGTCTGTGGGTTCTGCCACTGCCAGCTGCTTTTGAGACAGACAGACACTTTGTGTAAAAGTGGCCATGGATTCTGTGTGAAATTAAAGACCACTCCCCCTACTTTATTCTTTATGAAAACTAATCCCACTGGAGACAGTTTAAGGTTTGCATAAATAAACTAGTGGTGGTGGCGGGAGTCATCAAAATTAGATTTTGGCCCCAGTAACCATTTCGCTTTTCAGAGAAACAGTTGCATTTTTGTTGTGATTCAGCCATGCGTCTACACATCTCCAGTGAGCGGACACCGGCACTTTTTGAAACCAGATCTCAGAGTGGAAATTTCCATAAACAAGATTTACTGTGAAATCCATCGTGGTATTATAACAGAAATCTAAATTCTTCAATAATATTAAGTTTATTTGTCATCTCCCCTTCTCAATAAAATTTGTACAATTACAATATGTTTATTATTTCTAAAGGAAGCTTAAAGCATAAAAGTATACTCTTATATTTATGTAAAAACATAACAGATTTTATGTATGTCCATTTGAGAAACTATGGAGAACTACTCTAGTTTCAAGCCATAGAGCAACAAAGAATAATGTCAGTGCATAACGCACAGCAATTACAATCTTAGTAGTAAAATGTAAGTGTGCCCATTAAATCAATAATTATTAAACAACATAGTTGTGTTTTAGTAACTCGTTAAATTCTAATGTGGGACACCACAGTTTTGAGGGTAGTTGGAACAAGTTAAAGTTAAATTTTTTGTGTTTTTAGTAGCATCTAGTGGTTGATTTCAGTATTACAAGTCTGTTAGCAGTCTTACCCTTTAGTTTCATAGAAGAAGAGAGTAGAAACAGGAAGTGCCTAATATGTTCTGCTGAGCCGAGGTATTGTGTAGTACAGTGTTTCCCAACCCTGGTCCTCAAGGCACACTGTCCTACATGTTTTAGAGGTTTCCCTGCTTTAATGTGCCTGATTCAACTGATTGCAGTTCAACAAACGCCTGTTAATCAGGCATCAATTGAAATCAGCTGGACTGAAGCAAGGAAATACCTAAAACATGCAGGGCAGTGTGCCTTGAGGACCAGGGTTGGGAAACACTGGTGTAGTAGAGCAGAGCCATCCTCTTTTTCATAATGGTTTGAGTGACACGATCAGTAAGTTTTATATTATTCATTAGCATAAAATATTTGCTAGTTTAGTGGTTTTTTGACAAATACAAATAATTTTCTTAAAAGGATGCTAAGTTAACATGCCATGAGGTGTAACTAGCTGTTTTTCTTTTGGTACCTGCTTACTGTGCACATATGGTGGGAGCTGATTGGAGATTTTTCTTGTGTGTTTTGTAATTGTAATTGCATTTTAGCACAACTTTTTTTAGTTTCACACTTCTTCTGATTAAATCTGCCAGAATATTTAATCTTCTGGCAGTTTTCTTGTTGGAGATATATGGGAAGAAGAGTTTAGCTAGCTGTGAATACTCAGTGTAGGCACTCTGTGAGGATATTGAAGAAAATCTGGTAAATTTCTAAGAATCTTGTTGTTATACTGATTCGATTTTTTTTATACATTGATATCACCAGGTAATAATTTAAAGACCTAGAATGTAATTCTGCAAATGTCCACATATAGGCCAGTGTGGTTTTATCACAGTTCTGCGTGGATCAGCTCTTCCTATTGTGTCTAGGGTAAAATAGACAGAACTGGGTTCGCAAAAATCCAGTTAAACAAGATTTAACTAAGCACAGCAACTAAATATTGAATCAGGGACCAACTTCATCTGCCTGCTGCAATATATGTTGAGATATTTTTTCAGATTGCTCAACAGAGGAGTGTTCCTGAACTGGAGATTACAATAATCAATAGAAAAAGTGTTTGGTGTTGGCCACACTTCCAAATACTGAAGTAATATTAACAGCCATCTTGTTTGGCTCGGCATTTCCCTTCACAGTTGGGAATGGTTGTTTGCAATTCAGGCAATTTCTGGTAAACTTCATAGCATTAGTGATTGGCTAACATTTAAAACATCACAGGTTCCAAGGTCTGAGAAACAGCAATTGTTTCTCAATAGCCAAGGGTTCAGACCTTCTGTGTGAAGAAAAACATAGAACAAGAGGCTGGTTTTTACCTTGCTAGTAATTCCCAAGATGTTTTGAAAAAAGAATTTGTGTGTATTGATTTGACTATAGTGGATATTTTTGGAAGGTTTGCCTCCAGCTACATCTTCTTTGGACAAAAGTAAAACAAAACAAACAAATCTATAATGGGGTAAATACGTTTTTCACAAGACTGTATCAAATCCTTCGTCTTGTACTTTTATTCCTTATCTTACATACAATTAATTCCTTTTCAATTTCAATTTGTAGATAAAGATTCATGTTAATGCAAAACTAATTCATCACAACTATCCTATTTATTGCAAACACATCCTATGTTAAGACACATTCTCCCTCTTGGGAGTTACTTGTTAATGAACAACAGAGCTGCTGCGTATATTATTAAGTGACAACTTGCTGGGTGTAGGGAAGGTGTAGAGTAAAACAGACTCTACCTCAAATTCCCATCCTAAGAATAGGTGAAAATAAGAGACTTTCAAAATGGTGTGTCAGAAATGCATTAATGCATATATTATAATCACTTTAGAAAAATACACAATAGCTTTGACAGCCTCACAGTATCATGCATAGTTCCATTAGAAGTCATTATTTCTGATCAAGGTTTCATTTGATGTTGCCCTGTTGCAAATATATATTACACCTCAGGATATATATCTTTAGATTCTGTAATATTGCTAAGTACCATTATTCTCTCAGCAATTCTAGCTAACAGCTAATTAGCTATGACTTCCCTGTCCTTTTACATGAAAATCTACTTGAAGTAACAATGAAAGTGACAATTACTGTCAAACACTGAAACAAAAAAAGATAAGAGAGCCAGAAATAGAAGGATATATATGCCTCTGCCTCGGTTCAGCTAGAAATCTACACAGGGTCTCATTCATCTCATTTCTTTGGGGTGACCCTGGAACAATTTGTCAAGCAATTTTTCCATGTCACAGCCTCCAAGAGCTATAATTTGCCTCGACTGTGGCGATACTCTTGCATGTCCATGTGTTGAGATTTGCTGTAAAGCCAGGTCAGAACTGAAATGCTTGTTCACGCTGCGTCCTGAATATTGGACCTCGAGGAGAAATTGTCTGGTAAATTCAAATCAAACCTGCAGAAACAGACCAGCGGGGCTCATTCACAGTCCATGAACAGCTGTGACAACCACTCACTGCTGATGTGTTCAGGAATATTTCTGAACATGGATGAGCCCATCTGCATGTGGATAACTATAAAATCACTGAACCTAGAGAATGAACCTTAGTGTCATTATTATATGGTTAAAATATTGTGTGTATTCAATTTCAACAGCTATAATACCAGGTTGTGAAAAAATACATTCTTAATACTGAAAACAATGTTATGCACTGATGTTATATGCTATAGTTATTAGATATTGTACAATTGCGACATAAAATATGTATTAATAGATTTATTGCATTTACTTGAAACTTATTACGGTGTGTAAGAAATAATAATTACTTTTTTCACTTTTTGAAATTGTTTAAAGAAATCAGTGAACCTTTCAATAATGCATTTATCTGAAAAAACTGACACGTTAAACAGCTCTACCTACATAATTTTCTTTCTGTCCACTAATGTAAAGTTTTCCAAATTAAAACAGATCTTAGAAATATTTTCTGAAACACATGCAAAGAAGTGTCCATTTGTTGTTCTATTTCCTTCTAAATCCAAATGTGCCGCATTATTTTTAGTTCAACTGATTTGAAATTGTGCATTTATAACTTTTAAAACAAGGAAGCAGAGTGAATAATAATTCTCTGCAATTGGTAAATGTTCCATTGATCAAACTTTCCTAAAGAAAATAATGTCATTAAAGTTGAACTTTAGATTCTCAGAAATCTTGTAAACCAGGCGAAAACTAAAATGAGTGTTCCAGCATGGTGTGAAAATGTCCTTTGATTGCTCTCAGTTCAGAAGAGTTTGCCTGTTTCAAATTAAAGTAAGCTGTCTTTGTAGATTATGGCTCTCCAGTTTCTGCTACACTTTTGTGTCTTTGGAACAAAACAACAGGCTGTATCTTTGAACCGCTGCTGAAGATGTAGTCCCCTGAAGTGTTTCTGTAATGCAGCACTTTGCTTCTCCAGCAACTTCTTCAACACAATAAAATTTTCCCCTTGTATTCTTTACAATAAAGACATACTGCTGTGACATTCATTAAGTCCTGACACTGAGTTTGACTATCATTCCTTACTTGTTACAGAAAAAAGGTTGATTGTTCCATTGCATGTAGTGCGATGCACTGTGGGCTTTATGATAAAAAGATGTTAAAATGGCTGGTATAATAACAACAGTCAAAATGATAGATGCTTATTATATTTCAGCTCACACTGTTATTATCCGTGTATTGTTGCACACGAATAATGGATATGAGATACTAAGTAAAAGTATGAAGTCTAATCAACTAAAGACTGATCTCTAAATGGTAAATAATACAAATTTCACCCTCTCTTTCCTCTCTAAGTCACTTCACGGATTATGGGCTTTGGCTTATCAATTGACTGGAGCACCCGGCGCATCACAATTATGGCACATGGGAGAAGTGATAGCTGGTTAATTAGGATGCATACCACATGGTGCAAATGCTCTCAGGATTACTACTTCCTGCTTGGCCGTATGTCCCACATAACCCGTCCTTCTAATTAAAAGAACACAGTTTCCTTGCATGTAAATTTGTATGCGCAAACTCTTTTCAAGTATCTGCAGCCTGTCGAAGTACTTTTCCTGCATTTTTTTCTGGTTTTGAAAATGGCTATTTGGGCTTCTCACCATTTATAGATAAGCAAATGTGCCGCCACAACAAGTAGGTGGAGCTTGCACACTTGTTTCTAGAACAGTATGTGCTGGTGCATACGCTTCATGCCCCCTGATCAGATCAAGGAGCCAGCGTGAAGTAGGCTGACTTCGACCATATGGTTGTTTCACTGCAAAGATCAAAATGTTCTTTTATATTAAGACCTGCTAATTGGCATGGCTTCCAGTCAGTTCAAAAATCAGGAAATGGTTTCTGCACTGACTGAGATTCTCATGTTGCACATTTATATTATTAGTGGTAACATAATAAACTTAGATCAATATAACATGTTGCCCTGAATTTGAAGGGACACGTCGTCCACCAGCAGACCTTGCCCTTCAATTAATAAGTGAACACTTCTGACTAGATTTATGTCAAAGCTGACTGGTTAGCAAGAGACCCTTTCCAGTCAGCGTAGCTGTGATATTGTAATGAGCTTATGACTGTCAATTTTGTTGCAATGGTGTCAATTTTTAAAAGTGGTTTTGTCATGCTAGTGCTTGGTGAGCGGGACACATTCTGGTTAGTTCTTTGTTGTCTTGCAGGTGTTTTTTTCTGTTCATCTTTCACATTGTACCTAACCTCATTTTGCCAGGATCACATACTCAAAGGGGGATGCAGCTTCATTCATAGCAATAATCATAAGGGATTTGGACTATATTTGGCTGAGCTCTGTGTCACGGTCACTTCATGATCCCATCTTACTCTTACAACTCATAGTTGTTGCAGGTTTTTAACTACCTTTGGATGTGAATCTGAGGTGTCATATTCCAACTCCCAATTGAGTCTGGGGAACATTTCAGCTGATCAAAAGGTGCAAACACCATGAAGGGAGGAGATTTGGTGGATGATGCTGAAAGGAGATTGAGACAATTTTTTGCTTATTACCTGTAATATTGGCACAAGACACAGAAATGTTTGAGTATTTCTGCATGTACTTGACCACATGTGTAACTAAACTGATGCAGTATTTTGATCTTGGAGACGGACTTAAAGATTAGAGTTCTTCCCTTTGTCTTATTGCTTGCACACAATCTATTGTGCGAAGAGAATGTTCCGTTTTCTAGGTGCAGCTGCAAGCACCATTTTAACCTTTTTAGAAAAGTAAAGAATATATGTTAGAATTGAAGATTTTAAATGTAGTTCCAGAATGCCATCCCAAATTAGATGCTCCAGTGGTGGACAGTCCATGTGAGAAGCCCGACAGTAAACATAAGATAATTTAGCACTGTTCCACAGCTTCCAATGTTTTTAAAATGGGCTTCACTCCTTCTCAGCTCCTGCTTAATATTTTAAATGCTGCAACCTGCAGTGGTCAGAGGATTGTTGTGGCAGCAGAATGCAAGACCCTAAGCTTAGACTTGAGCGATGACTGACGTCCCAGAGCTGCTGCTGCAGTACGGCAGGGCAGCCCCGAGCAGATCGATCATGGCTTTAGCTACAAGGCTGGCATAAGCCTTAACAAATACAAAAGGAAAGAGAGACCTATAGTTTCCTCATGCTCACTCTTTCGATGATGAATTGTTTTGTCGCAGCACTTCCTTTTGTGTTCTTTATTTTGGTACATCATATTAATATTCAGTGAAGCTAGACACCCAGTAAAGGCAATGGCCAGCACATTTTTCACAGCATGTGGTCATTTTCCTTCTAGGATGAAAATTGCTTAATATTTTTGTTTCAAGCAGAACACAGATACAATTGCAAATTTAGTTATACAGGGTTGTTTCAATTACCAAAAAAATTTCACAACTGCAAAAAAGCATTTAATTCATGTATAATGAATGAGCATTTTTTCATAGCTATCATCAAAATACAAATGTAATTTTATCTTCAGCTAAGCTAAGTAGTCATGGATTTTTTTTTGATGGGTCAAAAAAGTCTTTTGTAAGAGCATTGCATATGTGTATATGAGTACTACTTCAATGTTAAGATTTAATTACGTTACTTAATCTCAGCTATATTATGTAGAAACGCTGCATGTCAAATACTTCAAATTTCTACATTAGAAACCTAGTCAGATCCTATTTTTGAGCATGGCAAATCGGATTCATTGGATGTGTGGGAAGTAAGACAGCAGCAGCTTTAGAAAGGCAGTAAAAAATACTAGAGCAGGGGTCTGCAACCCGTGGCCGCAGAGCCACACTTGGTTCTTTGGCTCCTCAGCTGTGGCTCTTTCAAAACCAAAAAGGAAATGCTCTGCAATCAGCTGTTCATTTTATTCCACACAACTGCCATTCAGTAAATATTATCTCTTTTTGTGACCAGTTTCTTCAAACCTAAGATGTATCTGTGCATAAAAATCCCAGTAGATGAACACTCCTAAATACTCAGGCCAGCTTTTTCAGCCCCAACAATAATACCATTTCTAAAGTTACTTAAATACACTTTTGTCCAAATTCTGATGCTTGATTTGAAATTATCTTCACTGTGTCTAAAACCCAAAATCCATTGAGTTACTGCCATGTGATCGGGTGATTTGCTGTTTGAGTTAACAACATATTGAGCAGGTGCTTTATCAAGATCCTGAGGGGATGGTAGATGCCAGATGAGGGATTACATTCAGTAAAGAAAGTTTGCATTTTTCAACTACCGTACCCTTATTTACTTACCCTGGAAAAATAAATTAATAGTTGAAAAGACAACATAAAGTGTATCAGATGTTTTTCCCAAATCGATTAAAGTGAATAAAGGAAATACATTATAGATAATTGACTTAGCTTAACATGGACGAGAGTATTATTCTTTAAAAATGGTCTGTATTTGTACAGTTTTCTGTAATCTGTTCAAGATTACAGAATCTTGAAAAGATTACTTTTCAAATTGGCTTTACTTAAATTGACTGTAGCATCTAGGTTATATTACACTTACTCTGTAGCAGAATAGTACATTGCTATTATGTTCAGTGAGTCAATTAGTTTACTTAGAAAGAAAAAAAGAAGTTTGTGATTTTATTCTTTTTTTTTGCTATACATTGAACATGAGAATGCTAATGCATTTATCCAACATTCCCTCCAGGGTACTACTCATTGTAATTAATTCCTTTGCAAACTGAAGTTCATTATGCCTGACTGACTGCCACAGCAAATCTAGAGAACAAAAAGTGGGTAGATGAAATTCAGATAACGTGGTGTTAAGAAACAAACCAGCTGTTGACACAATTCCAATAGTCTGCTTGGCTAATGTTATATACAATTGGGAACAACATTTTTGAGATAAACAAAGTTTTATTAACCTTTGGTCATAAAAATAAATAACATTTTGGTTTTAAAAACATTACTTAAATTGGCTGTAGCATCTAGGAGTGCTGTAGGTATCATGACATGATTATACTACATACAAGGTTTCATAGTTAAGTGACTTTCTGCCAGTAAACTCCATTCATCTCCTGATTTACAATGTAACTATGCCAAATTGTAAGTTATCTCACAATCAACATATTTAAACTTGCCATTTCACAATTTACTTGTTTAGCCAAGAGTTACTAACCTCTGAGGTCCTAGTTGGACTAGACCTGATTTCAAACATATGAACCAAAACTTAATATACAACATGTCCTGTATTCATCCTCTTTGATTTTTAATGACATACTAGTCATTTTTCATGAATTAGTCAGCATTGTTGAACAGTATGTTTTTCACGATAGTATTCAGAACAAAGTGAGTTATAACAGAGAGAATAGGAATTTGAGTGGTTGATCCCTTCTCCTCTGGTTAACAAGGGCACATTTCAGATTTCTGGCAGCTGTACTGAGCATTTTTTACAACTAAAGCCTCCACACTGCTTTCAAACATTCACCAAGGGATGGAAAAACAAAACAACGGCACCCTTGGGCAACAAGTCATGCATAACCAAGTGTATAATAAATTATGCACCATTCATGAATAATTAAACAACAAACTGAACAGAGGGTGAAAGCAAAGTACATTAGATAAACGTGATAAGGAGGGTAGATGAAATATTTTCTGTTCTGGTATGACTTGCAGTCATGCTCTTATTTTTAACAAAACAATTGAAAGGTTTTGTAAGAAGGAAAAAGAATATCCTGGTCAAGAAAGTTTTGTTTCTGAGAGTAAGATTTCAACTAGCAGCTCAGGCACTTCTATTTTCTCCTTTTATCCCCATAATTCACCAAAAGTCTTAAATGATTTCTGTACTGGCTCACAGATATTGGGATGCAAAGGCCTTTTTGCACTGCAGGGCCCATCCCGGCTGCCATTGGCCCAGCCTCGGAAGCCAGCTCCTTCTGTATCTGCTTATCAACAAAGAAAATGGGCAGAACAGAGAAGAATTACCTCCGCTTTACCATTAAACAAAATCATATAATGTGCATTTTTACTCTTATACTAAATAATAATAATAATGAAAATTCTATCTGACCTGGACTTGCGTTTGGCACAGCTGAACCGCTGCTGTGGCTTATGGGATACGTTTCACAGTTTACTAGGTCTAAAATTCAGTTTTAGTTTTATCCCTTTTTGTAGTCCAGAGCGAGTTCATTTCACTTCCAAGACAGATACTCAGTTCATCAAAGGTATGACCCAGAAACATAAAAGACATACAGGTTTTAGAAACGTGACATAAAGCATAACAAATGTTTGCCTTGGAAAAATATGCTTTAGCTACAAATGAGACTGTAATACTAGCCACCAAACTCTGGTGCTGTCCTCGGGTGATGGAGATTGAATTAAACACGACCAGTAGTTCAATAGTTGAACTCTATTTGAAAACATTAAATTAAGTCTTAACTGAGAGAATGGATGAAAGGATTTTTTTCCCCGGTAATCGAAAGAGTAAGTGTTTAAATTAAATCAGCGACATGCAATGAAAATGCTTACCTTACTTTACTTCTGTGGTGTTTGACCAGCAAAGATATAGAAATACGAGTAGCTAATAAAGATTTAACATTAAGTAACATCAACCTGTTTGTTTTATGAGTTTGTGTAATAAGTTATTTAAAAAAAAAATTATTAGTGTATATATATATATAGCCTATACAGTATATATATATATATATATATATATATATATATATATGTGTGTGTGTGTGTGTGTGTGTGTGGTTTTAGAGACTAGGAGAAGCGTTTGATAATTTATTATAATGCCACAGTATTAGCTGCTAAGCCACTTTACTAATTTTAGGGCTGAAGATTGAGTCTTTGCTGAATTTACATAAAACTCCTTGGCTGTATTCCATACTGTAGGTTTCCTTTCAGTTGTTTGATGAAAAGAAATGACATATAACCCAGAATCTGTAATGGGATGCAAACACAAGAGTGGGTTGTGTGAAAACTTCAGACAACTGAGTCTTCAATGTAATGCAATGTAAGGCCCTGTTGGCGATTTGAGAGCTTTGGTTGCCTGTGTTCAAGTGTCTCTCCTCTTTCTAATCTCCCCTGTTGATTTGCAACCACAGATACAGTTCATTTTGATTAGGCATGCTGGTTTAGAAAGAATCCATCACTGCAGAAAATACTTACATTGATAACTGTGGGTTGTCACCATTCACCTCATCCATTCCAGTGAAGGCTGTAATTGATTGGTGGGATGCAGCAGTGAAACAAGTACCCAGAGTCCTCCTGCGGAGCAGATGTTTTATTGTAAAATTGTAATTTTATTTTTATAAGGAAAATACCTTATTGTGGTACTGACAATTTTGTATTTTCAAGAAAAGCATGGTGAGTACTTACACTTATCTCAGAAAATAAATACCTAGAAGCATCCCCAGTACAGATTTTAAACATGGCTGAATATAGAGACTTTATACAAAGGACTCCTAAAAGTGGAACACGAATTGTGCCTTTGAGGCAGAGCACTCCCTTCTGTCTTGTATGATCCCCACAAAGCTCCTCTTGTTAAATCGTGTTAGTTTTAGGTCTTGGTCATAGATGGTTTAAAGTGAAATATTTAATGGAGGTGGATTGTGGATTAAATTAGAAAGGCCCTGAGAATGTTATGAAAGTGTATGTTCTTGGTGCTTAAAATGATGTTTGATCAAAAGCTGAGGTTGTGTACAGTGTCCTTATTGCACCATGGGAAAAGAATGGTTTAACTTAGACAGTGAATGTTTAAAATTCATATTTCCATAAAAGTGTATGTAAACATATTGCAACTGTACTTTTATCGCTGCTGTAAAATGCACAATACCCCTTAGAGCTTTCTCTGTGCTTTTCTGGCACCATCATACAAGTTTAAATATAAAAAAAGAATAACCTGAGTAAATACAAGATGCAGTTTTCAATTGTTGCTTGTATTTAGTTAAAGAAAGCCACACAAATGAGGAATCCAAATGTGAAAAAGTATTTCACCTCTAAGCCTAAAAACAGGTTTTGACAAACTTCTGATCACAACTTCTTTCAGTACTATATGTTCAGGCTGAATTGAATTGAGTCTTTTACATTATTGTGGACAAATTCTGGTCATAACTTTTAGTAGAATTGGGGAAATAAACAAGCTGAAGCATAAGCTGCAGAACAAGATGATTATATAAAGGACTTACTCAGAGGGGCAGAAAACTACTGCATGTGACACATCAATTATGCCCCATTTGATACCAATCTACTGTATAAATCCCAATGACATACATTGAACTTTACTGTTGTACTTTTTCACAAAGATTAACAGAACATTTCCATGTCTGAGACTGAAATCCCAAAATAATCAACTTAAATGGCCCTCCTATACAACAGATCGATGAGTGTGTGTTTATATCCATTGTGGGAGTGGGATGTCAATTCCTGTCAGGAGAGTGAAAACTTTTTCAATTACAAGTTTAAGGTGAACTTAGATGCAGTGGAGTTGAATTATCAGAGCACTGCATTAACTGAGACATTTACCATTATAACCACATCAGTGGAACTGTATCATTAATCTGTCAACACAACAAAACCCAGCCAGGTGAAACGCTGTTGCTGGAGTGTATACATAGCTCAACAGATCCAGAAAAAAAGCAGCTGTCACCACGGATGATGCTGTGAGCGCTGGAAAATAATAAAAAGATAAATAAATAAAATGCTTGAAACCACTGTTGTTCAATGTCAAGCTGTCCTCCTGTCCAGTGTGACATGATTTGCTGAGGTAGCTCCTCTGCTTTATATTGGTTTGTAGAAGGCTACTCAGCAGTTGTCCCATGAATGATAGCTGAGCTTTCCCTCTGCTACCTTTTCATTGCAGACATGTTGACCCCAAGGAAATCTCTGTCTGAGAGCAAATGTGTGTCTGCTCTTATATTAAAGCCTGACAGAGCACAAAGGTACGGATTCTTCCTTTAAATATGGGGGGCAGATTTTGATCCCAGTAAACAGGAAGGGATTTTTTTATGATTAAGACATGTTTGTACATTTGGGGCTTGAGATTTTGTTGCGTTAGATAATATTTATTTTAATATTTTGTACAAACGGGCAGGCACCGTTTGTACAATGATATACAGAAACAAATGTTTCCTTGCATGGATGTGTGCGAGTGAACTTTTAGCCGTTTTTAGGTCAAACGGGTCTAAAGGCTCTCTGAGGGCAAGAAAAACAGTTGGATGCTCTACGGGGGAGTTATGAGAAATAAATGTCCTTGTTTTAGTTTGCTGGCACTGCCAAAGGAACCATGCGGTTACACAACAGCTGGCTGATAGTCAGTGTTTCCATGTCACTTATCTTTGAAACGTTTTTCAAAACAACAGAGTTATATGGCACAGTTGGAGGTACGTGTCTATTGTGTCTCCGAGGTGTAATAATTACAGTGGACTTGCAAAGAAGATGTGGGTTTTTGAAGACACGCTAGGAATGACAGGAAGAAGGAGTGCCAAGAGGCAAAAAGACACACAGCAGATGTTTTCTTTATGCCTCGGTAACAGAGAAGCACACTTCAAAGCAGACAGAGCATTCATGTAAGTAACTTAAGCTGAATATTTTTTTCTTATGGGTGACTAAATTAAATAATAAAGGAGGAATTGATTATGTGTATTTTATACCTTGGCTGCATAGCATTGTGTTTATCTTTGAGTCTTTATTGACACAAAACTACAATGTGGGGTTTTTTTTTAGCAGGTTCCAGCATATCAGTTCAAATAAGCTTGATTAATTTCAATTCAGTTATCTACTGTTGAATTGTTACTTTGCAACATACTTCACAAAATGGTCCAGTTTACCTCCATTTGTGTATAATTGGTGTTGGTACAATACAATTCAATTCAACATATTCCGAACCTTTACAGAAGGATGTGACAGTTTGAAGAAATTGAGAAGTTTAGAAGGTTTTTTTAGTGTCAATTTCAACATGCAGTTAAAGTAAAAAGAAATAAATAATCTTTCAATGTAAGAGTCCTGCTTAGAACACAATGAAAGTTATTAGAGTATAACTTTAGTTGCCTATGTCTTAAAACAGATAAGGTACAAAGTAGCAGCCATGAGCTACTAGTTTAAGCAGTGAACAAATTAATCATCTAGTGTAATAATATTTATATAAAGTAGGAGTTTTGGCAGATTGTTGGTGTGGAGCACATAGGTCCAATGCAGCGCAATGCCAATGAGTAAAACAGCAATGAGCTGAAATAAGCAACAATTCCTTCCCTTCAGTCTGGCAACATTTAAAAGGCTGTTTACAAAATATCCAGTCCATCACTTTATAATGAGGGAGATTATTTTTTACAAAAAAATTGTGGAAAAAAGCTGCATAATTGACTCAACTGCCCATTCTTAGCCTATTAAAGATTTTGACAGTACAAATAGAAAAAGAGTGAACAATTATAGTTTATTTCGCAAGCTTGTCCATAAAAAGCCTGTTCTGTCAAAACTATGTCAAAACAACTTGAATTCATCCTTCCTTTTCCACTTATCCAGGATTGGGTCACGGGAGCAGCAGCTCCTGTGAAGGCAGTTTCTATAGCCACTTGGGGGAATCCCAAGGTGATCCCAGGCCAGACGAGGAATATAGTCCCTCAAGCGTGTTGTGGCACTTCCTTTGAGTCTCCTCCCAGTGGTACGCGCCAGGAACACCTCGCCAGAGAGGCGATCTGGATGCATTCTAACCAGATGCTGAGCCACCTCAACTGGCCACCTCAGATTGCTTTCTGGGGTGGACTCTGTTTATGTTTTAAATGTTACCCAATAGCTTATGTTTGTTCATGACATGATCCAGATCGACTCTATGAAGCTTACCGGAAATTGCCTGCAATGGAAACATCCACCCTCTACTGCGAAAAGAGAAGTGCCGAGCTGAACGAAATTGCTGTTAATGTTATTTGGACGTGTGACCAACACAACCTGAATGGTGTTGTTCACTTCCCCCTCTGCCATTGCTAAAACTACAGGCAGACTACAGCGCAGAAAATGTATGTAATCGTTCACAATCTGTTTGCAGATTGGCCCAGTAGAAATTCTTCCAGAGAGAATCCAAGTCAGCGGGAGAAAGCTCAGACTGAACTGTAAATGAGATTTGAATCAAGCAGGATAGCACAGGAAGGTAATGGTCAGGACAGGCAGAACTGTATTCAAATTAATATCTGCAAACATCAGTGATGTGAGGCAATTCTATAAAGGAAATTATTACTTCAAGTAAATGCTGCATAAAGTTCTTCTATACGTTTTATATTTAGGCCTTATTTTTTGCGAAACAATTGACCATCTGGAATCTGTTGTCTTATATACTTCTGTTAACTTAGCAAACACCAGATGTTTTTGTTTATTAAGCCTATTTATATAAAACTAAATTTTCAAATTTCCACACTTAGGTGCTTATTACATGCTCCACTCATAAGCATGATTAGTACATTGTGTCCTGTTGTACTAAAAACCTACTATGAAAAAACTCATTGAAATTACAAGAACAGTGTACACCAACAGATCCTCGAATACATTATTACAAATGACGTGCAAGGCCTGTAGAAACTATTAAAATCTTGTACCGTTCAAAATGTTCTGACTGAGCTACCCAAAAAGATCCCAACAAACTCAGTTGACATCCTGAAAGCCGGAAGTGATGGACCAGCCAATCCCCTCCTCTAGTTATCCCTGTGTTTGCGATAAGCTGGAACAATTGTTGTCTCTGAACTTTAAAATGCCACTGTAAGCAGTGATGGATTTTGGAAGCTTGTAGGAGGCCTGATGATATTGTGTGGCCAATCTCAGAGAAGAGGCATAAATGTCATGAGTCAAAGCTGGGATTATTGACTGAAAGGAAATTGCATTGAGGGAGTAGTGCTTGACAGCTCTGACATTATACAATCCATAAAATATTAATTATGGTTTATGTGTGCAATTTGTTAAAACATAATTATCATTCTACACCAATCCACTAAAATAATGATCATTGTAATACATACACCAATAAGATAGATAACCAAACACAAAATGCTCTGGGTAACAACTATCTAGAAAGACTTATTGATGCCAGGCTGACATTTTTTATTGGTATTTATTGATGAAGTTTACCCTCCTCTGCTGAGGTGATTTGCATTTAAAATTATTTTTATGAAGGTCAGCATCATTTATTTTAGATGGATAGATGCTCTTTACTTGTTTGTTCCCAGCACTTTACACCTGAGAAATGAATAGATCCAAGTGCTGACATTTCTGAGATGTGTTACTGTGGTTACATAATAATTTGGTAATAATAAATGACGCAGGCTTTTAATGAACAAAGAATGAGGTCACATAGCATTAGGGCATCATTATTAACTTCTTCCAATGCTTTGCTATCTTACAGTATTTTCAAAATGATAAATGCTTCCATTATTTGCATAGTCAGTTACCTTGAGATAAGAATACAGGCCTTCCTAACTTATTGGGATTTATACAAGACTTTGTGCTTTATACTAATTGATAATGTTTTTGTTTTTTTAAATTTGGTATTTTCACATCTTGTCACTAAAACGCAAATTCCAAAGCGACTTTCTAATTATCCAAGTTGGGTGTCATCTAACTAATTCAGATAATAAAGGCAAATGACAGAGTTGATGCAATTAAATTCAAACTCAATTTTCTCCTAATATTTGGCTCCTTGATCACATTACTGGATATGTGCTGTTTGCGTTTGAAACCACAGGTTTTAAGAAACGGAGGCCTTTGATAGTAGTATGTGTAATTTGATCTTTAGCTAAGTCAGACTTTGTATATGAATTTAATAAGTGATTCTCAGTTATGTGCTTTTTATCTTAAATGAATGCAATATTTTGACTGTACTGATGGGCTATCGCTGGTATGTTTTGTGTCATCCAAGTCTGACCTTGATTTTCCTACACAGATGGTCCAGATTTATCAACTTAAATAGGCTTATCTGGCTTATTCAGCTGACTCAATCTCACCCATCATTGACATATTAGAGTTTAAAATGCCCCCTAGGTTTTGGTCTGGTTTACCTCAACAGAAATCTAAATGACCAATATCATAGTTTTATAAATTGGTCTTGAAAATATGATGAAAAATATGGGTTATTTATTTACAACACTGCAAATAATCAACAATTAGTTGAGGTTAAATATCATAAAATATCTTGACAAAATTCATTTATGCTAATCAGTGATTGTAATGCATTTTTTTATTAGCATTTTCATCTGATTATTATTTCTAAAATGTGTTTTTCTTAAGGTGAAAGCTAAGGTAGGCATGACAGATAAACACTTTAATTTATTTATTTCCTTTTTCTGTTTTGAAACATATACAAAGAACAACACAATTAAGGTTTAGCAACTAAATTTATCATGTTTTCTATAATAAAATACATTATATTCATCTCATTAGAGCAAAACAAATACATGCCTGAGGACAGAATAATATTGTCCCACAAAATTAAATGGGATTGCAGCGGATTACCCAGGAAATAAAGGAGGTAGTAAAATACATTATATGCAGATTACAGTAAACCGGATAATCTGTTTGTTCTAAATGGGCTTTGGCTATTGGAAGCTACATCCGCTTGTCCCTCTGGAGCTGTTTCACTGATGCCATCTCCTGCTGCTAGTGTCTAGGCTAATATCTCATTTGTGTTTTTTCTATCTACCTGCAAAAAATATGTAATTTTCTGAACTACAGTGCAATGTATAATATATAATGATGTGAATAAACAATATATCAAAATATGTCACATATTTGAGTCTTATTTAGATCCTGAAGATATTTACAATAATCAAGCATTCTTATAGTGCGATACATTTAGTGTCACGTATGAGTTGGTTTTTAGCCAAGAAGAGCAGTTTGACAAAACGAAGATCAACGTCTTGCAAGTACTGAGATCTTCAGAATGCAATTTGTTGGAGTTTGGTGGATTTAGCAGTGACTGGCTGGAAGGGGCACTGAGGTTCCAGAGAGAACTGACACAACTACTTTAGCTGGTCAGAATCGTGATCCTGATGACATGGTAAGGCTTTGAGTTGTCTGTGAAGATATGGCCAGATGGGAAAGTGAGAAGGAAACGGGTACCCAAATGGTGAAGCTCCTAAAGGTTCTACTGCAGATGAGTGTTGACCATTTATTAGTTGTAAGAGGTTATTCATTAATCTTCTCCAGGAAAAGCAGGCACAAAAAAATACAGGAAAGCAACTGAGAATTTTCTTACCATATAGCAAGGCAAAATCAGTATTCTATTCAACCTGTGTAAAAGGGTCAGTTCGGTTTATTTTTGTATATATTTTTACAGTGAAAAAAAAAAAAAAACAGCCACAGAGAATGTCATATAAGAAAACCTACAAATAAAAAAAAAAATGAAAGTAAATCCTATGTTTTTATTTGTGGAATATGTTGGTAGGTATTTGTGAAATATGATAAGGTTTTTCAGGGTAAACGAGCTCAATATATTTTATTAAATGTGTATTAAATACTGAAGATAGTTGTAATATTTTCATCAGTGGAAAAGACACAACACAATCATGTCCAGTTCAGGAAAAAAAAAGAAAAGATGTCAATCCCCTGTTTCACAGTCTAATCTAAAACAAAGCACATATTCATTAGCGATAGGTCATGCTGCAAAGGAAAACTTGAGCAAATGTTCAAACATTCCTAGCTTTTAATCTTATAATGTTAAATTCCAGAATGATCACACTAAAAAGTATAAATGAGACATCATTATATCACAATAATGCAGACTGGCCAAAATAGTTGACAAACCAGAGAGCTTAACAGACACGTCTGGGGTGATGGCACCCTGGACTGGAAGCAGACAACAAGTTCCTATGAAAAATACCATTAACAGTTGGCTGCTCTTCAGCAGGGTTGTAGGTTCAAGGAGATTCACAGCTCTGCCAACATGATGATGGGTAATCTAACATGACAATATTATTGTGTAGGAGGGCACAGTTGGCACTTTCCCTCGCCATCTCCGCTCCACTCCAGTCTGCTCCATTACCGCACACAACAGGACAATTGTTCTCTTTGTGAATGCTTCCATCAAGTATGCACAGATGGAAAGGAGCACATGAAAGTCAGGGATGGTGATAAAAGAGAACAGCCTGAGAAATGTAATAGAAACTGGGCCACACAGAGAGAATCAACAAGACGGAACCTTTCTTTTGATACAACTTCACTAATTGGTTTACTACATTAGTTCACTTGAAACTTAGTTTAGAAAAGTTTAAATAAGTGAACATAGAACATTTAGAATCCTAAATAAGAAATATTGATAAAAGGACAATTAAAGCTCATTGCAGCCCTTATGAAGTTTTATATCCATATGAGAAGGAGCAGAATTACTCATTCAAATAACCTTGCTTAAAATAGAAGAGCACTTCATTAATCTTGATGTCAGTCCCAAGGATAAATGGGAAAGGTAATTAGAGCTAATAGAAATTTCATTTTCTATTCTATTTTATGGAGGTATTATTCACTATCTGTCAGCAGTGGGGGAAAATACTGGACAGTCCAAAACTGGTTTGTCTGCTAAATGATTAAAGGTGCTTTAATATTTATTTTTGGACCACTTTTTCCAAATTTTCTATTTTATCACATCGACAATAATAACACAGCTATGTATGGAGGACTATTGTAAACAGATTTATTTAATTTTGAGCATGTGGCATAATAAGCGTCACTGAATGTATCAGAAACAGTCACGCATCTGTTTTATATTAATAGAAACATACATGTATCTAGAATATTTTTCAAGAGTAAATGTTTTTTTATTCACATCAAAAAACATGCAGGGAAATTTATTCACCACGATCTCACACTACACACTAGTTTAAAGAGGCTATAAATCTGAACTGAAAGTAGGCATGTCCCAATCTGATTCCAGGTTTCAGCTCGGATATCAGTTTACTCCATTTTGAAAATACTGATATCAGGAGACCCCAACAAAATTCATCTCATGATACCTGTTGTTGATTTACTTTCTGCGATAACGTCAGGCACACCTGCAGCAAGAGGCACAGCAGTGTTCTGTCTGCTTACATTACAATTTTCTTTGGCGTGCCTGGCATGCAAGACCGTATTATAGTCGTTGCACAGTATTGACTGATCAAATCCAGGTTTCAAGCTGTGATCTAAGTATTTTTTTTACCCTTTACAATGATGTTGAGAGACAGAGAAGGCTTAAAAGCTTTCTTTCTGTGTAATGTGTATATGCTCTGCCTGCTTCACTCAGATCTCCTGAGATCAGCCAAAAATTATTCACACTCATGACAGATTTAGATATAAAATTATTTTAATTCCACTAGGTTTGTGTCTAATAAGAGCTGAGATAAAGCATCTCTCTCTGTTTGGAACAACTTTGCTAAAATAAAAATAATGGTACACCGAAACCTGTACCCATCTGAATTATCAAGGAAACAGTTTTTAGCATTTCCATCTGCAGAGGATCACGCAGAGAGAAAACAGCTATTAGAGAATTTTATTGATTGAAGTTAGATTTCTTTGGTGCTTGGATCCGGCCGAAGAGGAGTACGCCACCAGTTTGAATGGACACTTTAGCGTGAGGATTAGGGTCTTCTTTTCCCGTAGGAGACAGAGCTGCGTTTCAGTGCTATGTTATGAAAACTTTACCACTATTTTAAGGTCAATAGGAATGCAAAAATAATGTTAAAAGCAGTCATCAAAGAGTCATATCAAAGGATAGGGGGCATTTGTTAACATTAGCTTAGAAGAAAAACAGACTCGGCATGCGAACAAATAATGAAAGTATTTGTACTATTTGTAAGTGACAAGTTGCCAGAATATTATAGTATCTTTTATGGTATAAGAGATACTATAATATATTTTATTATAGTATAATATGACATTAATATGTCACATTAACATGACATATTAATATTGTCACGTTAATGTGACCAATATTATTGCGTACTCTGTTTTACTGCAATTGTATACATGACATTGATTTTATTTAGTTTAGACTGTGACTCGGTATGTAATTTTCTGTATTGGGGAAGAATAAAATCCTCTTCTTGACATCCCTAAATATCAAAATGTTATTAAGGCAATACTTGAAGATAATGTCAGTGAACCTTTGTCTAGTTTATGCAGAATCTTAAAATAAATGGAGAGCTATACTGAAAAAAAGCCTGACTCCCCTTAAAAAGTGGATTAGAACATTTAAGCTATCTGGAGATATTTTGGATTGTCAAATCACTGAGTCAGCTATGAACGTATAGGCAGGCTCACAAAAGTGACTCTAAAAATTAATCAAATCTGCCAACTATTGTAAATTATCTGTTTAAATCCAACAATTCTTTAATTTCCAACACAGAGTTACGCGAAGCGAGGCAAACGGATGGGTGATGTGTTTATGCCTTGTTATTCTGGAAATAAGTTGAGCTACAGTGTTTCGAACTTGTTATAGGTGATAGAAAAATATTTCGACTAATATTCAAATATTCACACCAGGACTTGATGCAAGAGAGGGGAAACACACGACGAACATGCTTGTTTTATAGCTGAAGTATTGCTAGAGTATTTTTAGAGCTGTCATTTTAAAACAAGAAGACTTAACAATATGTATAGCATCAAGGCAAAATTGCAAATAACACGGCAAGGCTCCTGTCAGCAACCAGTCACTGGAAAGACTCCCTACTCATTAGCAAAAGCGATTGGTGGCAAAACATGTTTAAATTTTGTTGTTCCTGTTTTTCTCAGAAAGTAAATAAGGCAAACCCCATATTACCAGTTGCCACAGAAATGCCTTCAGGCAGCACGTCAGATAACATGTTTCTTAGTGGCCACCTGCAGCGGAGGATCAAGTCTTACACTGAGTATTATTTTTATTCAGGTTGAGTTTGCTTGTTTGGGCAAATCAATGCTTGTAACCTCCAGAATTGTGTGTGCAACAATCCTGGTGCGATGACATGACGCCCTCATGCCATTAATTATTTAACTTAAATAACAACAACAACAAAAAGTTGTTGTATAAGCAAACTTACCAGACAGCAGGAACATTGATTTTCCACAGTGTCTGAGTCACGTCTCCTTCAATAATTTTCACCACCAGCGAAATTCAAACCTCACAAAGCTTTCATGCATTACACTTTGCTCAGCATCTCTTAAAGTGACAACACTCACCCATGGAAATAACTGGCTGGAGAAATCAGATTATCACTGTTACAGTTTTTATCTTGAGAGCTTGAGTGACAGCACAGCCGGTGGTCTGCACAACCTACAGGTTTTTAGCACTTCGAAAAGGAATTTTTAAGTTATAAAACAAACCCATCTCTGCAGAGCAAATATGACAATTATTCATTTACCTCTCAGGATATTGCTAATGTTTCCTCTTTAGAGACAGTAGCAGTTGATATTTTTCCATGTCATCAGCCTTCTATGTCAAAAAATTATTAACATAACCTGGTGTGCATAATCTAGTAAAAACCAGATCTGTGTTCTACAATTTACCTCATAGTGGGCTTGTGCTCTCTGCTGTTGAGAAATGATTGCTTCCTGGAGTTGTGGGCTGTGTTTATGTTTTAAATTTTACCTAACTGCTTACATTTGCCTGTGACGTATGTAATGCGTCACTAAAAAGCTTACCAAAAGTGGTAAACAACCGTCCTCCACAGCAAAGAGAGAAGTGCAGATCTCTCTTTGCTGAGAGAGATCTGCTGCTGCTAATGTTGATTCAATATTTGGAAGTGTACGTCTCTTTCACTTCCTCCACTGCCATTGCTAAAACTATAGGCAGACTACAATTTTAAAACTGTGCAGAAATTGACGTAATTGTTCATAGCTTCTCCTTCTGTTTGCTGATTTGCTTGATCAAAAATTGATCGAAGACAATCCGAGACAAGGGGGGCGAGCCCAGAATGTTCTGGAAGCAAGAATTAATTTAAGGCGGATTTGCACTGGCAGCAGCGTGGCTATGATATGCAAAAAGTCTCCATTTAAAAAATAGACTTTATGCAATTTCTATGTATGTGAAATAGATAAGTAGAAATTATTTTTGGGATGAAGTGTTGTTCTAAGGTATGATATTTTCTGTTGTTGACTACTGATAACAATTTTCACAGTTTGGTACGTTTTGAGGCAGATTTATGCAGTAATTTCCCTGTTTTTCTATAAAAGCTTTCATGAGGTGTGCAGATTCATTAGGAAGGCCAAAGGATGTCATGTAAAAATTGGACAAGGATAAAATAAAAATAAATATCCTAAATAGATCTGAAGTTCTGCCTCAGACAGGGTTCAGAGTCGACAGTTCATCCCTCCCGTCACTGTGACGGTCTCTCCTCTGATGTAAGAAGCGTCTTCAGAGCACAGGAATCTCTTCAGGTTCTCCAACTCTTTTAATGCTGAGCTGCTTTTTCATCTCATCCACAATGTCTTTGTTTTCCCACAATGCAGAACTGAAACGGGTTTCATGAGGTGTAATGGTTCAACTCCTCTCATGTCTTTCTTTAGCTTTTATAAGTCAGAAACAACAAACAGATGTATTTTTAATTTTGCCATTCATTGCAATTTCAACAGCAAGATATTTGTCCTTTAAAATCTTTTTCTATCCCCATAAAAACAGTGCGACAGAGTCATCATTATAGGTCCTGTACTTGATTATAAGGCAACACTTATTTAAATCAGGACATTATTCTTTCCTAAACTATCTGAGGAAGAAATTGCATCCATGCTGCTCGTCTTATAGTGAGCCTGTGTACCTTCAAGCAGAATGGGTTGCACAAACTCAGCTAACCTGCCAATAGAGCTCCTCCTGTCAAAGAGTCTGCTCCTAAGTGCCTTTGTGCATCTTTGGTCATTGGTTTGTCAATATGGAAACACCTGTTTGCTGAATGTGTAATGTGGCAAAGAATGCAAGATTGGGACTTTGGAAAAAATAGAAAACGAAATAAATAAATATATGTATTAATAAATAAAGGGACCAAAAGCTGTTGACTTGAAAACCAAATGCACAACTTTAAGATATTAACTAAATATGAAGCATCTTGCTTAGCTGGAGTGGTGTGGATGTGTTTCTCCCAGGAATTTTTAATTTCAGAAAATGTAAATTCATTTTACTACACATTGAAGTGATCTTAAGTTGAGAAAGAATATTGCAGATATTCTTTATCGATGAATCTCTTCATTATCTGGTTGGTTTTTTTATTTAAATTGAATCTGAATGGAACTGAGGAGAAGAAAAACAAGAGCTGAAAGATGAGAAATTATCCAAACCAAATTATTATGCATTAGCCTGCACAGACACACTGTGGCATATTTCTCAAATCTGTAACTATTCTGTGTCATATTATGTGTTTATAGGGGAAAAAGTGGGATTTATACTAACAACTACAAAAAAGATTAATTATAAGTTTTTTTGGGGGTTTTTTTACACAAAAGTGGTGAAAACTACATTTATGCACAATTCCAAAATCAACATGGTTTGAGGGAGGTAGGTCCAGAACACTAGAATGGAAAAAGTTGATCCATGACACCTGCAGAGATAAATACTGGACATAGATCCTTATTCCATCCTTGAGGGGCTGCAAGGATGATCAGTTTACCTTGAACTAGTTCTCTGTTTAAGTTTCAAGTATTTTTAGACAGAAAGAAATACAGCACTATTGTCAAATAAGCTTTGAATGGGCAGTTTCACCCTCTTAATTAAAAGAGTAAATGTATACAAAGGCTGACAAGCCCAGCTACTGTGAAATTTTAGCACTCAAAATGCAACTGCTTGCAGAGCTAAGGAGTGCAAAGAAGACAATTTATCACACACCAAAGCTCTAAAAATAAGCTTTCTATTTTTTTATTTATTTTATTTTTTTTCCTCTCTCCAGTGATGAAAGATCATGAGCAATTTAGATGTTGGGTGACCTGGAACACAGTTTTTGCTTGAGTGGCTTGAAAAATGGCACACTAGTTTGTACTGTATGTTGTAGGCATGGGCCAGAATGAGACTCTCATAGTATTGTAAGGCATAAGTAAAAAAAAAAAAAACAACTCCACAAAAATAATAATCTATAATATGATCTCATTAGCAACTGCTACAAAACATTAATCATAATAAATAACTTTTATTTATTATTTTGATTTTAATGCACAAATGCAACATAAGAGAACACAGCTGACAGGAATATATTTTGGAGCTGGAGTGAAACCTGGTGTTGTTTTTTGTTGCTTTAGCCCAGCTTCTTTAAGGTTTGAGATATTGTCCTTTCATATATGGTGTTGAATTTACCTTGGTGAACGTGCTTTTTATAAGCAACTTTCATTGGTATTATCTGGAAAGAGTCTTCCCTCCGACCTTTGACATTAATTATTTTCCATGGAACAGTCGCACATTGGATTTCTGCAAACGTGCTTTTGTTTTTTGGTGATGGGAAACGTTTTGAAATTATTACATTTGTCTTTTTTGTAATAAAATAAAGGTTTACTAAACTTTTTTCAGTCAGATGACCTGCAGTAAAAATCAGTATAGAGTAAAGGGCCTAAAGCTAAAATACCCCAGTCATTTTGGCACTTTCCTTTAAAACACTTCCAGGTTGTGAGAGAGGGGGGAGACATGCAGCAAAGGTCATCGGGTCGGGACTCAAACATGTGACGGCCATGCTGAGGACTAAGGCCTCCATACATGGTTCACTCTTTATCCCTCCGTCACTGCCACACCCCAACGATTCAGTTTTTATAGTATTTATTGCACTATGTACCTCACAGTTGTTCTCATGCTGCCTTTTGCTTTATTTCGCTGTTTGAAGTTTCAGAAGAGCTGCACAGGTGCCACACAATGTTGTTCACTTTTGGATTACATCTGTAGTGCTTGCGTTGATATCAACAAATATTCACTCCCCAAGCATTCTGGCCACTGTTCCTTCTAAGTATTTTTCAACCATTAAATGTGCATAAGCTCCTTAAAGCAATGCCTGCATCTGTACTGCTGAGCTGAAGAATCCTTCCCCTGTCACCGCATCTAAGCCACTTTGCTCACCTCACCAGGAAGAGAGAGAGACAGAAAAGGAGAGAAAGATGGGGTCGCACTCCGGGATAATAACAGCTGTTAAGATTTTCCAACCAAAAAGAGATTATAGGCCACATTTGGTCTCAAAAGGAGAAAGGGCTATAGTATATTTTAGTGAGAAAAAAAGCTGGGCTGAAAATAATTAAATATCCTAACAACAAGCATCTGAAGAGTTAGTAAAATTCCAACTCAGCTTAAGCTTTTACATACGCCAGTAAATGTCTGACATTTTACCGTAGTGCTCTGACTACCTTCTTACATAACTGTTCCAGGTAAATGTAACCGCTGAAGTCGGGGAGCTGGAGAACAACAGTATTCCCTAATGAGAAGGCGTGTCTGTTTCTACTATTAGCTACTGGAGAAAGCTTCATATTTAATGACATACTCTATAGCACACTCAGCACTCTATAGCACACTCTTCCTTTTTTATCCTGCTGTCTGAGCTACACAATGAGTTTATTCTATACCTTACTTGGTTGTGTTTGATATGCATTTATTCTGTACAATGAGAAACACCACTGAGGAAACCTACACAGGGGTTTAGTTTAGAACAATGGTATTCATCACTAAAATGCTCTTGTGAATTGTAAGATCCTGAAGCCATTGTTATAGATCAGAATCATCCCGACTATAAAGAGGTTGATTTTTTGATTTTTTTTTACCACAGCAGGTGAAGAAGACATTAGCATCAGTACAGCATTTCTTTACTTTTTTTTTTTTTTTTTTTTGTCTTTCTCATCTAGCAAAGCGATCAAAACTGTTACATACATCCTTTTGGAAATTTGGCAAAATTTCCAAAAGTCCAGCTTTTCTATTTGTATTTGAGACATATTTAAGAGATTTGAAATATTCAACAAAGTAGTTAAGAAGGAGAGTAAACAATGGAGGGGTATTTTTCTATTCACATGTGTGAGGAAAGTATTCTCTCAAAAGGATCATACGATTGATGACATCAGAAATGTCAAAGTCCGAATTGTACATGAAATAAAGTACGTCCTTAGATGTGGTAAAATGTATATGACAGATCTTAATGAGACCCAAATATCAATATCAGACCAGAAAACATTACATGTTGGCAACTGAATAGATAAGCTGTTGTTTCCAGTTCAGTGAAACAGTTTTTTAGATTTAGTATCAAACCAAATGCTCTTGAGAAAGAAAGGACTTTATAAATTGCAATCAAAACCATGTTTTTATTTTTAAGAAACAAAGATTTGACCTTAGCAAATTAGCTCATTTTAAAATCCCAAATTAGAATGCTTATGGCTTCAACATCTATAATACTTGAGGGAGATGGCTAGTAACTCAGCTGCGATATTAAACAACAAAGGATTAATTGAGCATCCATGGTGAATACTGTAAATGTCATAATTATGATTTCCATTCTTTTTACATCTCCTCAGCTTATCTTTGTTTGATATTAACATTTAGTGATTATCTAAAACACTGAGATTTTAAAATACCAAAAACATAAAAATCTAATTTAATCTATAGTCAGCACATCATCTCACTGCACTATGTTCCCTGTTTTTACTGAGAAACCTGAATAATATTAAAATTAAATTTAGTAAAAAATGAACAACTTGTCCTCATTCCCAGGGTTTTTCGGCTGCTTTGTCAAAAGCCACTTCTTTGCTTGGGCACTTCACAACGTGTCCTTTGCAAGCAGTGCCATAAAGATATGGCTGTAACATCCACCTTGTTAAACAGGCAACATTGTCCACATAAAACAAAAAAGGGTAGCTGTGCAGCGTGTCATAAAAGACTTGAGACCCCTCTCGATTAAAACACTTTGTTTAAAATACATTCTTTCACAACACACACTCAAACACATGATGCTGTCTGACACCATAGAGTTCTTCCTATTTGCTTTTTTAAGAACATGTTGGACTTCCGATTTAATTTGAGTTGCATATTTTTTCGTCTTTCCAATTTGAGATGGCTATTTGCCCAGCCTAACCAACCAATATAAACTTCCAACGGGTGAATAGTGCCAGCTTCATTTCTTTAAGCCAGATATTCAACGTAGTGTGCTACTACAAGCCTGAGAAAGTTTTTTTTTTTTTTTTTTTTTGCACTTTATCATCTAACGCAACAGCAAAATTGGATACTAAGGGTGTCAGGCTGTCATTATTTTTTTTCCACCACCATCTCAGCTGCTAAGCCTCATGTATAATGTAGTGTTGTCTCAGGAACTTAGACCTTAAGACAAAGACAAAGTGTGTATTCGGGTAAACGTGAGAAGGCATTGTTCTTGTGTTCTAATTAACTGTATCACAGCTGTGCCAAAAATACACCCAAAGACTAATTTATTTGAGGTATGTGAAGATGGAGAAGAGGCAATCTTTAAATACCACCCAGATCTGTGGTGAGAAAGACCCTGAAAACCTGCATAAATTACTGCAGTATTTTTGCACAGAAATCCCTCATTCCTCAGTGTAGTGTGACCTAATTCGTTGTACCTGGGGGACCCAGCGGCATCTTTAACTCCCCCTCCGTCTCATATTCAAACTCATGTGAAGGCAAAGCTTTGCAGCAGAGCGCAGACTTTGATGATGTGAAGTGAAATGCAGGTCGCGGTGAAAAAAGAAAAGACGTCGTATTTGTGTGGAGTAACTGGAAACTGATTTGAGTTCAAAATGTGTGCAATGTGTGCTTGTTTTTGATCCAGCAGCAAACATTCGTCATGACCCCATCTCTGTACATCATGTACTGAATGAGCAATGTTTATTGTACTGTTTTCACTTATGTGTGCAATCTTCATGTTTTATATTAAACTACAACAAAGGAGCCCCTATAAACAAGTATATATTCTTCATCAAGGCTTTGTAGGTAAGAATACTGAGATTCAACCGTTTCCAGAAAAAAACGATGCAAATGCAGAAAACAAAGATTTGCCTTTTATCCAACTTCACTTCTACCTTATGTACAGTGACACTTCATCCCTGTATATGTTTTCCTAAAAGATACAATTATGAATAATCCTTAAATTCTTTATGTCATTATTTTATATAAATCTACCACACACCAGCGATTAGGACTTGACTCTTAAGCTCAAGTCACTTTTAGTCCACAAAAACAAAGATGTCAGAGGGTGAAAGGAAGGTGATAGGACTCAATTTATCAAATGTTATCCTCTCTATGGTACGGTGTACAAATGGGGTTGTCCTTGTAACATTTTGAAAAGTATCTGCATAATACATGTAATGCATGCATGTTGACAGTACCTGTTAAAAATTCAGGACAGGTTAGAGTTGTCTGCTTTTATTTTCTGCTACTATTCAACTAGGAGTTAGTTAGCATAAGCGAGCCGCAGGCCATCGCTCATGATGACCTTATCATGTTTGTTGCAATACGGTGTTAATGATCACATGGATATTTTCCAAACTGAGTGCTGCTTTACATGACCTTCAAATACCAAACTTACTTTCGACATCTTAAGTTCTCAGTTTGAAAATGTTGGAGTGGAGTGGAGGTATAAGGGGGACTTCTCATGCCGGTCCACAAAAGATGATGCCCTGGGTGGTTGCCCATGTTGTCCCTATCAGAAACCGCCACTGGTGCCCTGTCACAACAGATGAACTCCATTGATAACAACTAATATGACAATGGTAAATGAAGTTTTTTTTGTTTTTCTACTTAAGAATTTGGACACATGTAATTGTGATCTTCAAATATTCAACATATGCAACAAATTTGGAAGGGATCAAGATAAAAAATATGGGTTGGGGCGTCTATTTTATCAAGGTGTGGCTAAAAATCTTTATCACTGTAAAACCTGAAAACACGTAAAATACAGTAATTTCTCTAAAAGTCTGCTTTCTTCTCAGACTAGTTAAACTGCATCACTGCAAAAGGTCATTACAGATTTTTTTGTCCACTGATGTGAAAAATGGCTGCCTCCCACAGCTTTAGCCCCACTGCTGCAGATTTCTTTATGCCTTTCTGCTTTTCAAATCTATAGGTGATTCAGACTCAAATCTTCCACAAATTCTTAAGGGAAACAGAACAAAACTAAATAAAGATAAACATACACAATATGGTAACTTTTTATTTGACGGGTTGTGAATAAGACTGTCATGACACCGTCATGAACATGAGTAAGTCTTCATGAATATTTATGACTGTTGTCATAAAGTGTCATTCGGTAAATCATGACACTTTTAATACAAAATTGACATTATTCAAAATGAATGCCTTCATTATGACAACTTGTCATTAACCACAATCTGATGGTCTGACATACATTTGTTATCCAAGTTTTACTGATTAAACTTAAGCTTAAGCTAAAGTTTAAAGTTTCAGTAATACTTGTATAACAAATTCATGTCAGATCATGATTTCTTGGTTAATGTCAAGTTGTCATAACGAAGACATTTTGAATAATGTTAACTTTGTATTAAAAGTCTCATGATTTACTGAATGACACTTTATGACAACAGTCATAATTATTCGTGAAGACTTACTCATGTTCATGACAGTGTTATGACAGTCTTATTCACAACCCGTCAAATAAAATGTTACCCACAATATTGTGCTCAGAGACCCACCATTTCTTGTACAACTTTGCTTTAAGGCTCTTTAAGCTGTAATTTGGTTAAAAGAGAATATGCAGCAAGTGAGAAATGTCAATAGTTCATGCAGTGGAGCTTGATGCTTCAGCAGAATAAGTCCCTGAGAGCAAAGGAAGTCTACTTAACATGCTTAACAATACTGCAACTTCCTGAACCAAGCAATAGGAAGGCTGTATAGACTGAGAGCTTGATATGCAGACAGGCATGGCAGGACAACAGCAAGCAATAAACATGCTAATTTAGGAAAGTGTAACAACCACTTATCTGGAGCCAAAGAAATGTCACATCAAAATGGCTCATAGCATTTTCTGCACATCGGCAACCAACAGAGAGGCAGGAGCTCGACGCTGCAACAAGCACCGAGGCAGAAGGTTGAGTGTTTAGGTTTTGCCTTCCACCCACAACTTATAAAATATTAAAGGAATATTTGATTAGAATAACATAATCATCACTTCTGGCATTTACATATAAAGTGTAAACTTTCAATAGAATAATGCGTCTGCCAGAGGACAGGATAATATTGTTTGTGGAAAATATCTGGAGCCTTTTATTTCTTTGGGCCGTCACTACATAGAGTATGAAAGATGGTGTGCTCGTGTATGTGTGTGTGTTTGTAATGTGTGCCTTATTAGAATACAGACAATTTCACTTTGTGAAAAGGAGAGGAAATGTGGAGAAATATTAAACTGGATATTACCACATACAAGCCAATTGAGACTTTGCGTTTCTTTAAGGACTTCACTTCAGCATATCATCTATAAATATGAAACTAGGTATTTCTATACCCGAGTCTCTTGGTATGTTTAAATCTTTAAAAGTCACTTGGCATTGAGGGAAATTGTATGCTGTAAGCATTGAAAATTATCTCTCTCACTGAATAGCAAAGCCACAAGTGCTTCTTCTCTGGAGTGAGATATGATTATTCTTTTGTCTTCCCAGCGAAGACATATATCTAGAGGAGAATGTTGCTCTTAACCTGGTGATTTGAAAAGCACGACAGAGACGTTCCAGGAAGAAGCACAAATTATGTCAGATACATTTTGGGTGATTCTGAAAAAGCAATTGCGGGATGATGAAACGGCAGCATGATTGCTGGCCATCAGTTTGTTTGTTGTCCTGGAAGAAATAAACGAGATCAGTGCACACCAGAAGACACTAGAAATTATGCTATAGATTTCTCTTCTGACAGCTAGCATCTGGAGGGTGCAGTCCCAGTAGACCACCACAGCATCTTCTAATAGAATTGGAAATGTGTCACAAGAAAAACAAAACAAGGAGGTTTTTCTTTAGGGCAAATATTTTTCTGTATTGGAACATAAATTGTTAATAAGCACAAAAGTCTTTGTCATCTGAAGAATTTTGAACAACGAACCTATAGAAGAGCCAGACTGTATAGTGACACAGGGGGGATTGCAGAGAAAAGACCCAAAAGGATTTTTTGACGGGTTGTCATTTGTGAAACAGTAATACAGAAATTCCTGGGCTTGTCCAGCTCTTTTTTCTCAAACCTATATTTATTGATTTTTTTATTTATTTTTTTTGTAAAGCGGGTACAACAGAGACAACATAAAAAGCAGTCCCAGCAACAATTCAAAAACTGCAGACTAATCAAACAGCATATATTAAAATCCATCCATCCATTTTCTAACACCCTTGTCCCTTGTGGGGTCGGGAGGTGAAGGTGTCTATCTCCAGCTAACGTTACGGGCGAGAGGCGGGGTCACCCTGGACAGGTCACCAGTCTGTCGCAGGGCAACACAGAGACAAACAACCATGCACACACACACACACACACACACACACACACACACACACACACACACACACACACACACACACACACACACACAC